>OY856410.1:1317957303-1318174803 GCA_963693085.1 Alisma plantago-aquatica | reverse complement strand
ATATTGCCATTTTCATTTTGTGTCCAAATCTTGTATTCAATTTACTCCCCTTAGGATCTAGATAATACACAGTGAACGTCTCGGGGGCAATAACCAATAACTCCCAATGCTTACCACTAGAGGAAAAAAAGTTAAAAATTAATAACTCAAAATCCACAATAAAATGTAATTTTCTTAAGTCCAGATTATAATAAGCAAAGTAAACTTACTCTACATTGAATGGAGCCATTATCACCGTCTTCTTATTTACAGAAAAAATTGAAAAAGCCTCACAGAAGTATTGTTGAACTGATGTAGGGTCTTTAGCTACTAGACTAATCAAGGATGGAATCAAAAACCCTACATGTTCGAATCCAAAATCTGCACATACGTTGTCTAAGTAGCTGTAAAATATGTATTAATTACGCATGCATTAATAAATAAGAAACCAGATCACTAGATCATACAAAAGGTATATGGATGTATAAAGAATATCTCACCTTATCCATAGCTCTATCACAGATGTATTTAGCCAATCATTTCAAAACAACTCCAAAATATCTTGTATAAATAGTTTTGTTTCGTATGACTGACCTGTAGAATCTGAATCAGAAGAAATGGTTATAGGGGAGTTTATATCATGTTCCCCTAACCATATTGCCATACCCCTACAGTTAGGACCTAACGGGACAGGTAGGTCCTGTGGAACCCAACTAGGTAATACAGGAGGTGGAAGTGGAGGCCTAGATGATGTGGGTGTCTTCTTTTTAACCTGTATATATATATAATAATTTCAGATCAACTACCAGCATATACAAACACTAACAATTGAACGTAATGTAAATTTACCACACCTTTTCAGTAAATAAGACATACGCTTTTTCCCACAATATCACTCCGCCTACTGCCTCACCAAGCGTTTCACAATCTGGGTGGGCATATGGCAGTGGAAGTTCCAGAAATTGGGGGAATATATGTATCGGGCTCACCCGAATCCAACCAGCTGGTACTGGAGACCCGTGACACGTTTCCCCTGGTAGGGATGGGTAAGCCGACGCCTCTGCCACGACATATTCTTTACTTTTTAGACGGCATGGCTTCAATCCCTACAAATTTTTGTGTAAAGAATGTTATATACATATCATCTTTTTTGAAACGACTACAATTTCATATATATGTATCATCTTGAATTAAAAAACTAGTTACTATGTCATAAAAATACTTACAGTGGATGTGCTAGGTGGTGGGTTGTTGTGTGATTTGTATATCATCTTTTCTACATATTATCACACACAAATTTGGTTCTTTCTAGCGTAATTCAGTCTCTTTTATATTAGTTTTTCCATCTTTTAGCTACTCTACGCGTTCCATAACTTGTATTGCAAAATTGCCACAAAAAGGACTAATTTCAGACGATATTTCTACAGAAACAGAGAAATGCACGGCGTGCAGATCACAGATGCACGGCGTGCACCTATCCAGACGGATCAGTTGGCTGAAGCAGAAAAGTGCACGGCGTGCAATATCCAAACGCACGACGTGCAACATTCCAGAGGAATCCGTTCAGTCCAGAAGAGAGAATGCACGGCATGCACATCGAGAAGACACGGCGTGCACCTGGGATGAAATTTGTTGAAAACAACCTGTAAGGTCGCACGGCATGCAACTCCCCAATGCACGCCGTGCACAGATCAGCCGGTTACAACTTCATTGCAGGTGCACGGCGTGCACCTCCAAAGTGCACGACGTGAACTTGACAATTTCAGAATTCCAAAATTTCATAATACGATTTTAAAAGAAAGAGGGAAGGAATGGGACGGTTACGTTTGACCATTTTGAAGTTTTCTCTCATCCCAAAGGCAGAGGAGAGCAGAGGAAGGCGAATTGGGAGGAACTAAGGTGGTTTCTTGAGCAAAGAAGCCATTTCTTCTTCTCCACTTCTCCATTGTCTTCCCCAAAGTGCAGCCAAGCTTCTCCAACTCTGTGTAGCTTCACGGGAGAGGAGTCAGTCCATTTTGGAGCAGCTAAAGGAAGGGAATCTTGTCATAAAGTCGGATTTCTTACTCCTTGTGGTTACGTTTTTGGTTCTTCTTGCCTTTTCTTCCCAAAACCATGTCTAGCATTGAGAATTCTGTGGAAATCCTATTGTACATAGTTATGGACGAGTAGATCCTTTTTCTTGGGCATGGGAGAGTAACTCCCATGCCATAGCATGTATTGAACAAGTAATTTCGTACTAAATGCATTTGCTTCTTGTTTCTCTACCTTGAAGGCGTCGGTAACTCATTTCCTTGCATGTATTGTTGGCTGCTTTATATGCATGAATTCTGCTTTCTTGCTTAGTTTGAGAAAACAAGTAGGTTTGTATGGAGACGCTCTTTTTGGCAACTCTTCTTCTTCTACAAGAGTAGAGAAGAATAAGTTGAGGATCTGTTTGTGATCATAGACGAAATTCATGCACGAGAGTGCTGTTTTGAGTTATGATCGTTACATCTACACCGGGAGGTGAAATGTAACACATCTCTTCCTAGAAACTTGATCTTATGTATGTTTAAATTGCTTTGTTCTTTGATTGTTATGGCATATGAGTGAAATCCTAATGTCCAAGATTCATAAACTTCTGAAATCGGACTTTCCTTGTAATCCTAGTTTGTTGATAAAAATCTGAAATCTCTTGTAGTTAAAACTTAATCTTTTATGCTTTTGGAACAAATCTTTCTGCCCCTTTAAAACTGATCTAGATTGTTGAACTTTAATACTGTTGCGTTCAATTAAGTTATCATTCTGCTCCTCGTGTTCGACCTCGACTACAACTACTCTCGTATACTTGCGAGATATAGCTAGTTGAGTAAAAGATCATTCTTATGATTGAAACTCGTTAGTGTAAACAACCAACAAGTTTTTGGCGCCGTTTCCGGGGAGCTACGGTAACTTAATTGGAGTAATAAGTATTACTTAGTATTCGAGACTAGATCATCATTCATCATTTTCGAATTTCCTTATACCTCTTAGTGAGTTCTTAATTTTTCTTGTCACTTTTCAGGTTGTATGCGTCGTTCGCAACGAGGTATTCAAACAACCCCGTTGTTAGACCTTGAGATAGAGAGAAGCCTCTCAAGCTTGAGAAGATCAAGGAGTAAACAACAATCACTGCTAGAGGATACTACTCCGCCATCATCACCATCTCCATCATCATCCATGCCGTCTTTTCCAGCCGTTGAGGAAACTTCACCAAGCCTTCCAATCATGGAAGACGACCGCCCGCTCAAGGACTTTGCTAATCCGGTGGCCACAAACATATGTGGAGCCATCGACCTACCAGCCATAGAAGTGAACAATTTCTCAATTGCCCCTTCCATGATGCAGATGATCCAACAAAACCGCTTTGGGGGTACCGAAAATGAAGACCCAAGTCTTCACATTGTAGAATTTCTGGAGTACTTGAACACTTTCAAAATTAATGGCGTATCTGCAGATGGAGTACGACTGATGCTTTTTCCTTTCACTCTAAGGGATAAGGCCAAAACTTGGCTTTTGTCTCTCCCAAAGAAGTCTATAAAAACTTGGGACCAGCTACTTAATGTTTTTCTTGCCAAATATTTTCCTCCAAGCAAGACTGCTCATTTGAGAAATCAGCTCACTAACTTTTCTCAAAATGATGGTGAAACTCTTTATGATACTTGGGAGAGGTTCAAAGACCTTCAACGTCTTTGCCCTCACCACGGTCTTACTAATTGGCTACTTCTTCAGACTTTCTACAACGGGCTGTTCTATAACACCCGGATGACGCTTGATGCTGCAGCCGGTGGTGCTCTCATGACCAAATCTTATAGAGAAGCCTATGACATCATTGAAGATATATCACTCAACCATTACCAATGGGGAGGTGATAGAAGAGCCAATTCATCATCAAATGCAAGTTTTCTAGTGCAAAGCCGGGAGGAAAATACACCGTTGACGCAGTTGATCTTATTGCTGCAAAGCTTGATGTTCTCACTCAAAAATTTGAGAAGTTGACTACATTGCCGGTTCAATCTGCAGAAGCCACATGCGAAGCTTGTGGAAATCCGGGGCATGTTTCTTCTCAATGTTTTGCTCCCAACACTATGGAGGGAGATCTTGAACAGGTTAATGCTATTGAGATGCAGAGGAACAAGCAATATAACCCTTATTCTAATCAATACAATCCAGGATGGAGAGACATCCCAACTTCTCTTACAAGAATACTAGCAATGCTCAAAATTTTCAGCAAGGGCAACAACAACCACCGCAGCAATCACAGTTCAACCGCCAAGGTAATCAACAGGGTTACAACAACAGGGGTTATCAAGGGCAACAACAATAGCCCCAAAGATCTTCTCTTGAGGCTATGATGGAGAAATTCATTAACACACAAACGCAGAAAATGAAGAGCTTAGGGGGAATGATAAGCTACTTAAGGATGCTATTCTTCAACTTTGAGCCAAGGTAGACAACATATCCACCCATACAAAGATTCTGGAGAATCAAATAGCTCAACAAGCTCTTTCTCAACAAGGACAGCAACCCGGTTCTCTCCCTAGTGTGCCGGAAGTGAATCCAAGACAGCAAGCCAATGCCATTATTCTAAGGAGTGGAGTTGAAATTGAAAGACCTTCGCCAACTAAGGAGAAGGACATGGAGGTGCTTAATGAGGAAGAATCTCACATTCCTAAATGCAACAAGGAGCAAGGTAAATCTGAAAATCCGCCTTCTTTCAAAGCTACTGCACCTTTCCCTCATAGGCTTGTCAACAATAAAGATGATGTCAAGTTCAGGAAATTTATGGACATTCTTAACAAGTTGCAAGTTAACCTTCCTTTTACTGATGTTATTGCTGAGATGCCTTCTTATGCCAAGTTCTTAAAAGACATCTTACTTAGAAGGAGAAGAGCTGATCAAGTAGAAACAGTCAAACTTTTTGAACATGTGAGCTCCATTATTCAAAACCGCATTCCTTCTATTCCGGGAAAGCTGGATGATATGGGACCTTTCACATTGCCGTGCAAGATCAATAATGTCACTTTTGAAAAAGGCTTAGTGGATTTGGGGGCTAGCATTAGCCTCATTCCAACCACTTTATGGCAAGAGCTAGATCTTGGGGATCTAAAGCCAACAAAGATGGTTATTGAACTAGCTGATCATTCTCTTAAACACCCTAAAGGTGTATTAGAAGATGTGCTTGTACAGATTGGCAAATTCTATATACCATGTGATTTTGTAGTGCTTGACATGGTAGAGACCCCTCACAATCCAGTTCTTTTTGGGAGACCTTTCTTGAGGACTGTTGGTTGTCTAATTGACGTTCGGGAAGGAAAGTTGACCCTACGTGTGGGAGAAGAAGAAATTGAATTTTCTATTTCCGATGCCATGAAAGCACCCACACAAGTAAAGGAGATTTGTTTATTTGATACTGATGATCCAATGAATGATTATGTTGATGATATGATAGATTTCATGATAAACTATTGTGATGACGTCATTGCTGAAAATGTTAATTCTGAAAATTCTGGAGCTATTCCTATTTATAAAGCTCAAGCAAATCAAGAAGAAGCTCCACGTGATAAAGAAAAAGTTGTTGAAGAAGCTTTAAAGAAAAAGGTAGAACTTAAATCCCTTCCACCAGGGATGAGGTATGCGTTTCTAGACCCAAATTCTTCATCTCCTGTTATAATAAATGATGAATTAACTAAGGAACAAGAAAATAAATTACTTGCTGAATTGCACTTGTATAAAGATGTGATTGGTTATTCCATTGATGACTTGAAAGGCATTCATCCTAAAATCTGCATGCATAGAATAAACATGGAGGATGATGCAAAACCAACCGTTGAACCACCAAGACGTTTAAATCAAAACATGCTTGATGTGGTAAAGAAAGAGATTTTAAAACTAATGGATGTCGGAATTATTTATCCCATTAGTGACAGCCCCTGGGTTAGTGCTATTCATGTAGTACCTAAGAAGGGGGGTGCAACTGTCATAAAGGGAGACAATGATGAGTTGATACAGACACGCATGGTCACAGGCTGGCGTATGTGTATTGACTACCGGCGTCTAAACAAAGCAACTCGCAAGGACCATTTCCCTTTACCCTTCATTGATTTAATGTTGGAACGCCTTGCTAAACACTCTTATTTTTGTTATTTGGATGGATATTCCGGGTTTTATCATATTCCTATCTACCCGCCCGATCAAGAAAAAACCACGTTCACTTACACATATGGCACATATGCTTATCGCCGCATGCCATTTGGTCTTTGTAATGCACCCGCCACTTTTCAGCGGTGCATGATGGCCATTTTCTCGAATTTCATTGAAAATATTATGGAGGTTTTCATGGATGATTTTAGTATTTACGGCGATTCATTTGATCAATGCTTGTCTAATTTGTCCTTAGTCTTATCCATATGTAAAGAGGTTAACCTAGTGCTAAACTGGGAGAAGTGCCATTTTATGGTACAATCCGGTGTAGTACTAGGACATGTGATTTCTAACAAGGGCATTGAAGTTGACAGGGCAAAGGTGGAAGCTATTGAGAAAATGTCCACCCCATCTTCATTCAAGGACATAAGAAGCTTCTTAGGACATGCAGGGTTCTATAGAAGATTTATAAAGGACTTTTCAAAGATTGCAAAACCGTTGTGTTCTCTCCTTGCAAAAGATGCAGATTTTGTCTTTGATGAAGAATGCCATAAAGCCTTTACTACACTCAAGGAAGCTCTCATTTCAGCCCCCATCATTCAACCTCCGGATTGGGATGCTCCCTTCGAGTTAATGTGTGATGCAAGTGATTATGCGGTAGGAGCTGTTTTGGGATAGCAGAAAGACAAGAAACTCCATGCCATTCATTATGCAAGCAAGACCCTCAACGATGCGCAAATCAACTACACAACTACAGAAAAGGAGATGCTTGCTATTGTGTATGCCTTTGAGAAATTCCGACAATATCTTGTGGGTTCCAAAGTGATAGTCTATACTGATCACGCTGCAATCAAATATCTTTTGAGCAAAAAGGATGCAAAGCCACGTCTTATTCGTTGGGTGCTGCTTCTACAAGAATATGATCTAGAGATTCGGGACAAGAAAGGAACTGAAAACAGTGTTGCTGACCATCTTTCTAGATTATCCACTGCAGCAGGAGACTCATTACCTATTGAAGATCATCTTCCCATTGAAAGACTCTATGCTCTATCATCCGTTCAAGCACCATGGTTTGCCGACATTGCAAATTTTCTTGCTACAAGGCAGCTTCCACCCGGCTTGACATATCAACAAAAGAAGAAATTCTTTCATGACGTGAAGTTCTATTATTGGGATGATCCTTTCCTATTCAAACATGGGAGTGATGGGTTAATACACCGCTGTGTGATTGAAGAAGAAATTCCCACCATCATTGCTGAATGTCATGCTTCTTCTTATGGAGGCCATTTTGGAGGAGAGAAGACTGCTGCAAAAATACTCCAAGTCGGTTTCTATTGGCCTACGCTCTTCAAGGATGTGAATCTTTTTGTTAAATACTGTGACAAATGCCAAAGAACTGGAGGTATATCTCGCCGTGATGACATGCCACTCAACTCTATCCTAGAGGTTGAGGTGTTTGACGTATGGGGTGTTGACTACATGGGACCATTCCCATCCTCATGCGGGTATCATTTCATTCTTGTTGTTGTTGATTACGTGTCTAAATGGGTTGAGGCCATTCCAACCCAATCACCCGATGCTAAATCAGTAATCAAGCTCTTTCAGAAGATCATCTTCCTATGTTTGGTGTTCCACGTGTTGTCATCTCTGATGGAGGGACACATTTTGCTGAAAAACAATTCAATAGCCTTCTCTCCAAGTATGGTGTCACTCACAAGATCTCTACGCCCTATCATCCTCAAACATCCGCGCAAGTGGAGGTTTCTAATAGGCAATTGAAAAATATTCTTGAGAAGACCGTCTCTAGTTCAAGAAAAGACTGGGCTTTGAAGATTGATGATGCACTTTGGGCGTACCGCACAGCCTACAAGACCATCATAGGAACCACTCCTTTCAAACTTATCTATGGGAAGTCTTGTCATCTTCCACTTGAACTTGAGCACCGCGCATTGTGGGCTATCAAATTCTTAAATTTTGATATGAAGAAAGCTGGAGAGAAACGCCTTCTACAACTGCAAGAACTTGAAGAGCTGCGCCTCGATGCTTATGAAAATGCAAAGCTGTACAAGGAAAGAACAAAGGCATGGCACGACAAAAGAATCCACAGGAAATATATTCAAGAAGGAGACCAAGTTTTATTGTTCAATTCAAGGCTGAAGTTATTTCCGGGAAAGCTAAAGTCAAAGTGGTCTGGCCCCTTTCTTGTATTGAAGATCTTTCCATATGGAGCTGTGGAATTACAAGGAAAAGATGGGAGTTTCAAAGTGAATGGACAAAGATGCAAGTTGTATTCATCTTCTGAGATTCTAGACAAGGGAGCCTATTGCTCCCTCCATGACGCATGAATGATTGAAGAGTCTTACTCCGGACTCTAAACGGAGGACCTTGTGGGAGTTGACCCCACATTAGGATAGATTTGTTTTAAGTTTTTTGAGTCAAGAACTCTCTTTAATTTTGTTAATAAGCCTGTCATGGATGAATGTAATAATTTAGACTTGATCTCTATTCGATCCGTCATAATCTTATGCCAATTAATTGCAATTTTCTGTAGAAATCGCAAAGTGCACGGCGTGCACTCCATCACAAAGTTCAGCAAGGAATGCTCTGGAACCAGACATGGCGTGCATTTTCAAAACGCACGTCGTACATCTGGTATGCGAATTCTATAGGAAATCTATTGGAATCATGCACGCCGTGCACATCAGAAACGCACGCCGTGTAGCTGGAGTTATTTTGGTCCAAATTTTGTCTGGAAACGTGCACGTCGTGCACCTACAAAATGCACGTCGTGCACCTGGGCGTTTAAAGATCTGCAAAAGACCTGGAACCGTGCACGCCGTGCACCCGCAAAATGCACGTCGTGCACTTTTAAGTGAAATTCAAAATATAAAAAGCCCGAGTGCACGGCCTAAAACCCTAACCCTAGCAGCCGTGCACCCTCTACCCCAACAGATCTAACAGCCGCCCGTGCCTTCCTCCGCCGCCAACCGCCGTGCAGCGCTTCTCTGCTCGGCCATGAACATCCGCACGCCGCCAACCACCTCCTTCTCCTCCCCGCTGCAGTAGGTGCTCACCGTTCAACAGCCCCGACGCCGCCGCTCCAGATCGCCGCTCAGCGCCGCCGGTCACAACTCGCCCTCCGCCAAGATCCGCTGCACCATCCGCTGCACGCCGCCGTGCGCAAGCAGCACCAACTCCCGAGCCGTCTTCGCCGACAAGTAGCATTCTCCGCCGGCCGCAAGCAGCCTCCGACGCCTCCAAGCTCCGTCTACTCCGCCCGTAGCTACCCGTGCGCAGCAGCACAGCCTCCGCCGCCAGATCTAACAACCGTGCATCTTCTCTGCAACTCCAGTAGCATAGCAGCACCGCCAAGCGCCGCCGACGCTATCTACAACTCGTCCTAGCAGCAGCAGCCGCCATCACTCCGTCCCATCACCGCAAAGTTTCCGCAAAGCAGAGTCGTCCATGCCGCTACACAGCAGACGAACAACCGGCCCAAAAAAAATCAGAGTACGTTCTGCAAATTTTCAATTTCTCCCAAAATCTGCAGGTGCACGTCGTACACTGCAGATCGCACGCCGTGCAATTATCTGCCTGAGACAGATTCCGGTCCATTCGTGCATTCATCTCATGGCACCAACCAAGCGCAAAGCTAGCAGCCGTCCAGGATACCTCATTGCAGCTGAAACCGGAGCTTCTGCATCAAGACTGCAGACGTTTGTACCTTCCACACAATTCACAGTCAAGCCAGAAGAAGACGCCGATTATCAGTTTCGCATTACAAGGCGTGTTCTCCCCTCAAGGTACATGTGTAAAGAAGCAGTGACCAAACTGGGATTCAAGGATGAGGTAGAACACCATTTACAATTCTTGGGGCTTGAATATCTCTGCACTCGGGTTACGAAAACCTACCCCCATTTGGTATACGAGTCTCTTACTACTTTCAAAGTCGAGGGTGATCGTTTTCAAATCCCCTTTCAGAAAATCAGTTTCCGTCTTTTGGATAAACCGTTTTGCATGAATCTAGAGCGGTTTTGTACTTTACTCAAATGCAATTTTGGCAGTTATACTGATTACCCTCCAGCTTTCAATAGTGATCTGTTTTGGTCTGAAATCACTTCTGATACAATGCATAAGGCACGAAATGCAAGGGCTTCTAGCATCCATAACCCCGTTTTCCGAGTACTTCATTGCCTTCTAAGCACGGGACCTTTTGCAAAGAATGAAACGCAGGGTGTTGTAGGGAAGATTGATTTGTTCTTTTTGTGGTGTGTGGTACAAAATGAGCGCATCAGTTCAGGTTACTACATAGTGCACAAGCTGCTTGAAACAAATAAGCAAAAGAAAAGGGAAGCGGGTGACATCATGTGTGGCGAGGTAATTAGCATCCTTGCTATGCAGTTGGGGTTGCAGATAGGTGACCTTGAACCTGCACCGGGAAAGAATCTCATGGATATTACCTATCTTATTTCTTGCGGTCTGATCTCCAGACATGGCAACAGCGAGTCAAGGTTCAAGGTTTATATCACAAATACGCAGTTCATCATAATCCCCGATGCGAGCCGTAACGATATCAAAGACAAGGCAACCTGGAAAGTACAGCTTCAGCCAGAGAATGAAGAAGGAACACCCGTCGGGGGTGCCAGCAGCTCTACACCGGCACCTACTCCAGCAGCACCCACTCCTCAGCCACCGTCCACTGGTACTCAGACTGAGTATGGCTGGATGATGCCATATGTTCAGCATCTCTTCACATACGTGGAGCGGCGTTTCGATCACTTGGACACCCGCCTGGACCAGATGGGTGCGATTAGTGAAACTAGGTTTGACCATTTGAGTGCACAGTACTCCGCTATGTACGAAATGGTAAACCGCATGGATGTGTGGCATATCTCACAGGGCCACTACCCAGCGCCACAGTCTTTCCAGTCCCCCTCCCACCAGGAGACGACGGCCCTCGATGCCCCACAACATGAGTTTCCCGAGGAACAGCAGCACCAGCATGATCAGCAACAGCCTGGTTCATCCTCCGCGACACCAATGGAGATCCAAGACATTGTTAGTCAGTTCTTCCCGGACCAGGGAGGCGGCGGATCATTTTTCTGATATCACACTTGACAGGTATCCGGTGTAAACTCCTAAAGTTTGGATAAAGCAGTGAGGACATTGCTGATTTCAAGCTTAGGGGGGAGCATCCGGACGGTATCCTAGTTAGCTTTTATTTTCCATGTTATTTGCTTCTTGTCATTTGTTTTCGTACTTTTGTTCTGTTGTCACTTCTTAGTTGTTGTTTCTAGTTCCCCTTTTCTGATGGCAAAATCTAATACAATATGAGACTCATCCTTTTTTTATGTGGAAAGAACTCCTATGCTTAACTGTTCATCCTCCCTTGATGAGAAATTTCAATTGAAGAAGTTGTGAAAGTCATGCATTAATCAAATGAAACCTTGAAACCATCAACATGTGTTTAACTCCAGTTTATGCTTCTAGCCTGAATATTCACCTTTAACATCCCTGATTGTTTAAAACATGTAATGGTATCAATTTTTGTGAATACAATCAACTGTACAACATCATTTAGAATACGGGATGACCTTGCCAAGCTCTTAGTGCATATGCAAACTTTCTTTCAATGAAAAATTTTCAAAACAGATGAATGAAATCTAGTTAATGTTGCATTTCAGTTGACTCTCCAAAGTTTTGGAAAAATTAAAAAAACCCATTAAAGATGGCTAATTTGCCCACATATCATGCTATCCTAGTGTAAGTCCGATCTGGCCACAATGGTTAGGTGGTATGTCTTAAAAGAGGGTAAAATACCCCAACCGACACTCCTCGTGTGCATAAGCCTACATTAGCAGCCGAGTGTCGGAGCCCCCAATCTTTGATTATATCATTTCTGGGAAAAGGAGAGTACAGCAAAAATTGTAATTTTTCAACTAAGATTTCATCTTTTGTTATCCTTAATAGTTGAGAGTTGGAGTTGCACATCTACTGATTGTTTGGCTTGGTCATCCAAACTCTACCTAGTGTTGTTTGATTGATTGTTTCATTGAAATTGATGCAAACCCTGCTGAACTAAAATCTTTTTCTTGGGTGTTTGAGTTGAATTGATGGCTATGAGCATAAATGTGTTGATCATGGTTGGTTTGGTTTTATGCATATCTTTCATTTCATTTGACCTATTCATGTTCTTCGCAATTCTTCAATTGTTTTTCCATGCTCTTTTTGCTTGAGGACAAGCAATGGTTTAAGCTTAGGGGGATTTATTGTGTGATTTGTATATCATCTTTTCTACATATTATCACACACAAATTTGGTTCTTTCTAGCGTAATTCAATCTCTTTTATATTAGTTTTGCCATCTTTTAGCTACTCTACGCGTTCCATAACTTGTATTGCAAAATTGCCACAAAAAGGACTAATTTCAGACGATATTTCTACAGAAACAGAGAAATGCACGACGTGCAGATCACAGATGCACGGCGTGCACCTATCCAGACGGATCAGTTGGCTGAAGCAGAAAAGTGCACGGCGTGCAATATCCAGACGCACGGCGTGCAACATTCCAGATGAATCCGTTCAGTCCAGAAGAGAGAATGCACGACGTGCACATTGAGAAGACAAGGCGTGCACCTGGGACGAAATTTGCTGAAAACAACCTATAAGGTCGCACGGCGTGCAACTCCCCAACGCACGCTGTGCACAGATCAGCCGGTTACAACTGCATTGCAGGTGCACGACGTGCACCTCCAAAGTGCACGGCGTGCACCTGACTATTTCAGAATTCCAAAATTTCAGAATACAATTTTAAAAGAAAGAGGGAAGGAATGGGACGGTTACGTTCGACCATTTGGAAGTTTTCTCTCGTCCCAAAGGCAGAGGAGAGCAGAGGAAGGCGAATTGGGAGGAACTAAGATGGTTTCTTGAGCAAAGAAGCCATTTCTTCTTCTCCACTTCTCCATTGTCTTCCCCAAAGTGCAGACAAGCTTCTCCAACTCCGTGCAGCTTCTCGGGAGAGGAGTCAGTCCGTTTTGGAGCAGCTAAAGGAAGGGAATCTCGTCATAAAGCCGGATTTCTTACTCCTTGTGGTTACATCTTTGGTTCTTCTTGACTTTTCTTCCCAAAACCATGTCTAGCATTGAGAATTCTGTGGAAATCCTGTTGTACATAGTTATGGACGAGTAGATCCTTTTTCTTGGGCATGGGAGAGTAACTCCCATGCCATAGCATGTATTGAACAAGTAATTTCGTACTAAATGCATTTGCTTCTTGTTTCTCTACCTTGAAGGCGTCGGTAACTCATTTCCTTGCATGTATTGTTGGCTGCTTTATATGCATGAATTCTGCTTTCTTGCTTAGTTTGAGAAAACAAGTAGGTTTGTATGGAGACGCTCTTTTTGGCAACTCTTCTTCTTCTACAAGAGTAGAGAAGAATAAGTTGAGGATCTGTTTGTGATCATAGACGAAATTCATGCACGAGAGTGCTGTTTTGAGTTATGATCGTTACATCTACACCGGGAGGTGAAATATAACACATCTCTTCCTAGAAACTCGATCTTATGTATGTTTAAATTGCTTTGTTCTTTGATTGCTATGGCATATGAGTGAAATCCTAATGTCCAAGATTCATAAACTTCTGAAATCGGACTTTCCTTGTAATCCTAGTTTGTTGATAAAAATCTGAAATCTCTTGTAGTTAAAACTTAATCTTTTATGCTTTTGGAACAAATCTTTCTGCCCCTTTAAAACCGATCTAGATTGTTGAACTTTAATACTGTTGCATTCAATTAAGTTATCATTCTGCTCCTCGTGTTCGACCTCGACTACAACTACTCTCGTATACTTGCGGGATATAGCTAGTTGAGTAAAAGATCATTCTTATGATTGAAACTCGTTAGTGTAAACAACCAACATGGGTCTACAGGATTACTCCCAACCTCTACAGTAGGAGTAGGAGTAGAGGCTGCAGTACGTATTGTCTGGTAAGTGGCAGTATGAGATGCCTGCCACTTTTGCATTGCTTCCTCGAGTTTTTCTTCGAGTTTCCTGTCAAATAGCTTATCCACCTATACATGGATAAAAGAAACGTCAAATTCTAATTTTTGAATACTCTTTTACAGTAACATCTACAAGGAAAAAATATGTTACCTCTTCTTGTGAAAGTCCCAGTTTTGGGACATGTTTGCGCTGGGATGGCCCAAAAAAAGCTTTGATGCCCACACCAGCACCTGCAGCCCTAACACGTCCAGGATGCTCTGGATTACCCAGAGCAACTGTCAATTCATCCATTGTGCCCTCAGGGATGAACTTTCCTTGTTTCCTCAGCTCGTGCAGCTCCCGCTAATCGCCAAAACAAAAATTTGTACTTAAGCAAACAACACAAATAATCAATATTCGAATGATTGCTGTAAGAGTTGTATTTTACCATTTTTGCAGTCGCCTCAGCAGTTGCGGCCTTAGTTTATTCTCCCTTCTTATTTTGCCTCCCAGCTATCCAGACATCATGGCGAGACAGAGGTGTGCTACCTATGGTAGAGGACTCCCGAGTAGCAGCAGACTGAGCAGAAGCAGCCTCAGCCTGTAGTCTTTGGCGAACGCCTGGATATCCTCTTGGACCCATTGTGTGGTCGTGCCCATTCATCCAACGCCTTGATCTTTGTGCATCACTGAGGGCCTAGTTAGTATGCACATTAATGATTTGGTTAGTAACACTAAATGTTAATCTTGAATAAGTGAATACAACATATATTAATTAATGAGATTGAGACTGACGCCTAATACCTTGAATTCATCAGTTTGTCTTGAAGCGACAAACGCGTCCCATTCTTCTTTGTCCAGGAAGTTCCACTGTTCAGTGGCTGTCTTCTTCCTCTTGTCGGCTTCTTTTATGTATTCTCTGGTGAGATTTGTCCTATAGTTCCTTAGGACTCTCCCACAGCGTTGCATCACGCATTTACGATGTAGCTTTTCATCCAATTCAAATATACTCTGCAAAATAGAATTGCTATTAACTAGTATCCAAAAATTTAGTCATCTACAAAATAGAATTGCAAATTAATAATAACTCACGCATAAATCCCTCCATATTAAATCTTTCTTCTCCTTAGAAACGTTATGCCAAGAATCTAAGCGACAACTGCAATGGCTACGAGTAACATATCCAAGATATGAAATAAATGAATTGCGATTCACACCACATGCATTTCCTGCATTATCGAAATCCACAACAAGTTTGGGTCCATTGCCCTTTTGCGCAATTAACTTCTTCATCATAGTGATGCCCCTTCTCTTGTCAACTTTTTGGTGTTTTTGATCAAGTGCCTCAAGTGCTGCACATGGTACCTGTGCATCATCAACCTAAATCTTGACAAAATAATTCACATTTACAAGATATAACTATAAATGGACATATAGATATAAATATATGATATATTTTTAAAACATACATTGTGAGGCGGCGCATTGATGTCCTCACCCTCACGGTAGTCATCAACACGGTCATCAGGAGAATGGTCAGCCATCTGCAAATTCACATTCAAATTGTAAAGTTCACATTGTAAAGTAGTAATTCAAAGTGTAAAGCTCACATTGTAAAGTAATTCAAATTGTAAAGTTCACATTGTAAAGTAATTCAAATTCTAAATCTCACATTGTAAAGTTCACATTCACATTGTAAAGTAATTCACATTGTATAAATTAAGCGATTGCGAATGGACATCCATGATCTATCCATTCTATGATCAAAGAGAAAACAAGTATATATTAGGACAAGATTAGGGTCTAGAATTTACAAATACATGTGATGTCATTCTTATATATAATAAATGTGTACCACCAATCCCATTCTTGAATACCTAATCTCACTAGTAAGTGTATAATGTGTATTGGGTTTTCAAGAAAATTTTGGCAGCATTTGGACGGGTTTTTAGGCCAACAAATAATGTGTTGTCATTCTTATACCTAAAATCCTAGTTCTTCAAGTTAGGGTGATTATTGATGTCTTTAAAAGCATGATTGGCAATTTAGGGAAAAGTTCATCATTTACATTCCAAGCATGTCACATGTGTTTATTTATGTATTGATTTTGATATTATTTAATCATCTACTGATTTAACTTTAGTTAATTATCAACTGTTTAACTTTAGTTATCAACTGATTTGTGTTTATTTATGTATTGATTTTGATACTATTTAATCATCTACTGATTTAACTTTAGTTATCAACTGTTTACTTTAATTATCAACTGATTTGATTATATTATATTTATTCATCTACTATTTGTATTCATTTATGTACTGATTTGAGAATTGATTAATCATCACTGATTTATAATTTTATATTAGTTAATCAACTGATTTGTATTTATTCATCTACTTATTTGTATTTATTCATCTGCTGTTTTTTATTTAGCTATTTACTCATTTGAATTTATTTATACTGCTTCTGAAATTATGTAAGAATCTACTGATGTAACTTTATTTATCAACTGATTCATATTTACTTTTCCACTTATGTATTTATTCATCTACTTATTTGTTTTTATTTATTACTATTTTTATTTAGTTATCTATTGATTTGTGTTTATTTATGTACTAATTTTGATATCATTTAATCATCTACTGATTTAACTCTATTACTGTATTTATTGTATTTTATTCATCTACTATTTGTATTTATTTATGTGCTGATTTAAGAATTATGTAATCATCTACTGATTTATATTAGTTTACCAATTGATTTGTATTTAATGTATTTATTCATCTACTAGTAATGAAAATGGATGTCTTTCTTTCTAGTGATATAAGAATATCAAACACATATATACGAAAACGCTACTATAGTTTCATCTGTTGCGTAGCCTGTAGGTATTCAACTTTAACATTGGATAACCATTACAGTTTCATTGACATTTTAAAGAACAATGACAATGAATAATGCAAATGTAAAGATAGACAAACTTGAGTTGAGTCTATTAGACAGGCAGTATTAAGCTAGGGGATGAGGAAGAAGGAAGAAGTCGGCGTACCTTGAGGGCAACAAGGTGAAGCTGACAGCGCCGGAGCAGAGGAGAGCAGCTGGAGGTGACGGCGGCGAGGAGAGGAGAACCAGCAACCGGCGATGGCTCGGTGGAGCGGCGGCGAGGGCGTCGAGGAGACCAGCAACCGGCGGTGCAGCAACCCGCGACGGCTCGGCGGAGCGGCGGCGAGGGCGTCGAGGAGACCAGCTACCGGCGGCGTAGCAACCGGCGGCGACGGCGACGACGGTGACGGCTGCGAGCGACGTGCGACAGACGAACGGCGGTGCGGCGAGCCAACCGGCAACGACGGTGGGAGCAATCGGGGGAAATCGCCAGACCCTAGCGCACAACAATGAAACAGAGACAACGGGGAAAAGTTCTGTTCGCGGGGCTATTAAGTTGACAATATGTGTCGGTTATTTAAGAAAACCGACAACTAAACCAACAGTGTCGGCTCTTTGTAAACAACTGACAACTATACTACCTAATATTCGTCGGTTTATAAATAAAAGACAACCGACAACTATTCCTGTCTCGTGCATACCCTTTAGTTGTCGGTTATTTATTAAAAAACTGACAACATATGTCCAATTTTGAAGGTAATTTTTGCTGGAATTTTGGTTTTGGCGGTTGATTTTAAGTGTCAGTTGTTTATTAAATAACCGACACTTATTGAAAGTGGTACCCGTGTCTGGTCGACCTTCACATATTGGATGTCGGTTTATGTTAAAAATCGACACAGTAGGGTTTATGTGTCGGTTTTTGTATACAACCGACACCTTGAAAACCGACTTTATAAGCCATTTCTGTAGTAGTGTATATATATATATACATATATACATATATATACATACATACATACATACATATATATACATAATATAGATATATACATACATATATACATACATACATATATATATACATACATATATACATATATATATAGATAGATAGATAGATAGAGAGAAAGAGAGAGAGAGAGAGTTAGGCTAGTGTACACTCGAGTGTACCGGAGGCACCGTACACCTCGGTCATTTTTTAAGATGTAATAAATTTTTGAAAAATTTAAACTATTGATCTTCTTAAATATCATAAGAACATACTATATAATAAATTTTAGATTATTTGAAAACTTATAGGTCGTGCATCTAAAGGAGGCAAAAATCATGTATTTCAAATTAGTTTTGTGCGTTGATTTTGTTGTCCTTGGATGAGTGACTTACACACATCTAAATGAGTTCAAATTTTGTATGTAACATATTATTATCGTAACTGTGAAGTTCAATGGATTAGATTTTGGAAAAACATGGTCTAGATAGGCAAACACCATTGGGGTGTACGGCGTGATCTGTACACTCTAGTGTATTCTAACCTGACTTTCTATCTCTCTCTCTCTCTCTATATATATATATATATATATATATATATATATATATATATATATATATATATATATATATATACATACATACATACATACATATATATACATATATATTTGTATTTATGTATATGTATGTGTATACATATATATGTGTGTGTGTTACTTTTTTATCAACATAGTTACTTTTTTTGATAGAAGAATTACTTTTCTAATCAGAATAGTTACTTTTTTGGCTCTCGGGTAGCGAAATCTAGGCTACCCGCACGAGTATTAAATGAACGAATATATATATATATATATATATATATATATATATATATATATATATATATATATATATATATATATATATATATACATATATATATATATGGCTAAAAGAATGGTGTACCTGAGTACACACAACTTACATGTACCAGCCATCTTTCAACCTCTCATGGAATGACACATGGCTTTTCTAATGGGGTATTAATAATGGTGAAGCTATCATCTCGCTCCTTTCCATGATTAGCGGCATTATTACATTAATGAAAATAAAAATGATGGTGGAGCGATTAAGAAACATTCCACATTCGTCACTCATAATAGTTCTCGTAACCTTTAAAACTCTCTCCCCCCTTAAGATGAAATGATGACTCTCAAAACAAGAAACAAACATTTAAATGAGTGTTTATGCGACGTTTAAGCAATCAAATTTTTATGTGATTGTTTATATACGTATTGTATCACATATACCACGTGATCTAAGTTGTTCCGATTTGATATTTTATTCACTGATTAAGGCTTACGTAATGAACCATGTCGCATACTTTGATTAAATGGTTTCCTCAAACCAATCGACTAGACTTTTTACAATGGTATTCCAACGAATCAAAAATACCCTTCTCTTGTACATATCAACTGATATTATTTAAAACTGGACGAAAACATTCACAACGATTGCTGATTTGATCTATATGATAATTTAAGCATACCATTATACAAAATATTTATTTAATTGAACATAGACATTAACATATTTTACTTCATTGCTGATTTTAGTTAATCAGTATGCTTTGTTTAAAAAAGTACATGTTTCTTAAATTATGCAACCCATAAATTTGTTCACTAAGTTTAGTTTAAATATTGTGTGATTGTTTAAAGAAAACCCAATTATGAACCATATAAATATAATGTATGCATTGTTAAAAAAATTACATGTTCCTAAAATTATGTAATAATTAAATTTGTTCAAAAAAATTTATTCAAATATTGTGTGATTGTTTCACAAAAACCCAATTATGTACCATATGATATTATAATCACACAAATATACATTATTTTCATGTGTGTTTACAATTTAAGTTTTACTTCGGTGATTCATGATTCCCACGACTTTGATTTGTTTCCGCTGAGAGTTAATATATGCACATTTCTTAGGAGGAAAGTGGACGGATGAATGCACTTTACATTTATTCCTATTGACAATTAATAATAGCATTGAACCACAGACTGACTCATGGTGGTGATCCGTACAACCGGTACATACACATTGCATATCACCACCATGAGTCAGTCTGTGGTTCAATGCTATTATTAATTGTCAATAGGAATAAATGTAAAGTGCATTCATCCGTCCACTTTCCTCCTAAGAAATGTGCATTTATTAACTCTCAGCGGAAACAAATCAAAGTCGTGGGAATCATGAATCACCGAAGTAAAACTTAAATTGTAAACACACATGAAAATAATGTATATTTGTGTGATTATAATATCATATGGTACATAATTGGGTTTTTGTGAAACAATCACACAATATTTGAATAAATTTTTTTGAACAAATTTAATTATTACATAATTTTAGGAACATGTAATTTCATTGAACCACAGACTGACTCATGGTGGTGATACGTACAACCGGTACATACACATTGCATATACCAGTCGGTACCCCATTAGAAA
This sequence comes from Alisma plantago-aquatica, assembly GCA_963693085.1. Taxonomy (NCBI): domain Eukaryota; kingdom Viridiplantae; phylum Streptophyta; class Magnoliopsida; order Alismatales; family Alismataceae; genus Alisma; species Alisma plantago-aquatica. The sequence goes on along the minus strand of OY856410.1, from coordinate 1,318,154,315 downwards.
AGCCATGTGTCATTCCATGAGAGGTTGAAAGATGGCTGGTACATGTAAGTTGTGTGTACTCAGGTACACCATTCTTTTAGCCATATATATATATATATATATATATATATATATATATATATATATATATATATATATATATATAGAGAGAGAGAGAGAGAGAGAGGTTAGGAAGTGTGTACCAGCAAGTACATGTAACTTATGTGTACCGACCAATTAAAATAGAACATGTGGAGTATGTTGATAAAATCCAACACAATGGATTGATTGAACACTGAATAGATTAGATGTATTTAAAAAATAATAACCATATCTCACATAGATCATGAGATATATCAATATATCATTCAATGATTTATACAATTTCTGCAACTTACCATTGATTAGTAAATACACATTTTCTCTTGTTGGATGATCTATGAATATTAGATTATGGTGATCTTTTGTACACATCTTATCTAAAGGATATACTTTACATCCATAAGGTTGGATTATTCAGTAGAATTTTGTAATCATCATAAATGAAGGTGGGTACATATAACTACATGTACTCGGGTACACAATTCTTTTAGCCATATATATATATATATATATATATATATATATATATATATATATATATATATATATATATATTTCATTCACTACATGTGTGGGTAGATAAGATCAGTTATCTTTGGATTGGTTTTGTGATAGGGAGACACATATTTGTAACCAGATAATTAAAATTTTAATGCGTTGATCAAAATTGTAATACAAAGACTCATTTTTTATTACAACATTGTTTCCATTATAAATATTATTTTTACTGTAATAAGATGTGTAATACAAAATGAGTGTTTGTATTATAAACTTAATCATCTAATTACTAACGATATGTCTCATTACAGATAAGTACCTTTCTATTACAAAATAGATCTACAAGTAACGAAAGTTAGTTACCCATAAAGATAGTGAATATATACCCTATATATATGTATATGCATATATATATATATATATATATATATATATATATATATTTCTATATGTACCTTTCTATTACAAAATAGACTAACAAGTAACTAAAATTAGTTACCGACATAGGTTGTGAATATATACCATATATATATATATATATATATATATATATATATGTATAAATTTATATAGTGAGAGTTGAGCTACAATACACTCAGTGTAGTAAGGTTGTTGTACACCTTAGTTTCCAGCCGTTGGATCTCATTCTGATCAAATAGTGAACAAGTTGACAAAACGAAAAATGACCCGATCACGTGCAAATCAGGTCACGCACTCGTCAAGCGTAGGGGAGAAATGGTTTTGGAAAAGTTGAGAAGTTTTGCCTTTTTGGATGTGTAGTTTTGCCTTTTGCTGAGTAGTTTTACTGGGGAAGTAGCTGATTTGGGGTGTATGACGTGACAAGTTTTAATTGGATGTATTGGTGGAGGTTGTGTAATGGGTAAATATATTTATTTTGCTTACAAAACAAAAATCATTATATTTGTTATAAAAAAATACATTCCAACAAGACTAATATTGATATATATTTAACAAAAAAATATAAAAATGACATGAATTGGTGATTCTGGGTGTCAATTAACCATTTGGACGTCAATTAACTATCTTTGGGTGTCAAATAGTCATTTATGGGCGTCATTAAGTTATTATTAGGTGTGAAGTACTCTTATACCTATTTAATGTATACAACCATATTTGGGCGACATTAAGTTATTCTTGGGTGTCAGACAAACCTATTTGGGCCATTTATGTTATTTTTAGTTGGTAATACCTTATTTGGACACTATTTTTATATTTTTTGGCGTTAATGAACTATTTTAGGCGTCAATTAACTATTTTTAGGTATGGGTAGCCATTTATGGGCATGTTTATACTTCTGGGTGTCAATGAACCATTTTGGCGTCATTAAGTGGTTCTTAGGTGTCAAACAGACCTATTTGGGCGTAGTTATATTGTTTCAGTTGTCAATATCTTATTTGGGCATCTTGTTTAAATTTTTGGGTGTCAATGAACTATTTTGAGCGTCAATTAATCATTTTTGGGTGTCAATAACTATTTATGGACGTCATAGCATCTAAAAGTGGCTAAATAGCGCCCAGAAATTAAAATTCTTGAGTGTCATACAAACTTATTTGGGCGTCGTCACATTATTTTGATAGCCAATGCCGTATTTGTGTGTCATCTTTATACTTCTATAGGTGTCAATGAACTATTTTGGGTGTCAGTAGTCATTTGTGGGCACTCTTATGTTGTTTTTTATTGTGCATTACCTTAAGTGTTTGGTTGTCAATTATCTTAGACGTGATTTAGCACATACAATACTCACTTGGGCGTCTTTTTTATACATTGGGTGTCAATGAACAATTTCTAGGCGTCAATGAACCATCTTTGGGTGTCAATTAATCTATATATATCATTTTTGTATTTTTTACTCAAATATATTTCAACATTAGTCTTGTTAGATGTATTTTTCGTAACGACTTTCATTAAAAAATTGATTACGGTCCAAAAGTTATAAGAGAAATAAATTTATTTGACTATGACATAATTTCAAAAAAATCATCAAATCACCATCTGCCACATGGAGGCGGTTTGAGAGTTGATTTGAGAATTGATTTTTTGTTGCGCGTGATGGACGCGTTACACGCGGGAGTGTAACAAAAGTTTAAGCGGTACTTGCAGCAGTCATGACAGACTACTTTGTAGTCTCTCTCCTCATTCAATGCTCTTCTCTCTCCATGCACTTCCCTAATTTTATTTTCTCTCACTGCAACATTTACTGCCCTTCTCCAGTTCTATTTGTTCCCCGACGACACCTTTCCTGGTCCTATTCATCTCATGGCCAGAAGGTAACCCCTCATCACGTTCTCGTATTCTAATCGTCACATTTAATAACTTGCCTTTACGACATACTCGTTTTTAATATATTTTTAGCTACTCTCATTTTATTCGGATTCGTCATTGAGGCTTTGGCAGTTTATTACTTTTTCTTTGGCAAGTTCTTCTTTTCATACAGCTTTATTGATGGGTGTATTTAATGTCGTGTCTTGCATTTCTTCCACTAACATCTCCCTCAAAACTTGATATCTCTCTATTAACTTCGTTTTTATTTTTAAATCAGTTTCCTATCTGGCTAGCATATGAAATGAACATTGTCCATCTGCCTAATGAATGTTACCGATCGGGAGAATTCGCCTGGTCAATAAACATTTGGTAGTACGTCGAGAGATATCTTCTTTTAAGTAGGAACTGAGGAAACAAAGGAGGAACCGAGGAGACAAAGGAGGGCCAAATTAATTCAAAGGAGGAGGATATGATTAAGGATGCACGAAGAAGAAGTCAAAGAGGAAAGAATAACAGACAAGAGATTCACGGGGACAAAGAGGAACCGAGGGTCTACAATAAGAGAGAGAGAGAGAGAGAGAGAGAGAGAGAGAGAGAGAGAGAGAGAGAGAGAGAGAGAGAGAGAGAGCGTCCTGTGAATGGGAATAAATGTACGACAGTGAGAGAAAGTTGTTTGACCAAGAGCTGAACAGATAATAGACCGAGAGACACGTACGCACGTGAGTAGAAGAGAGCATGAGAGAGAGAGAGAAGAAATAAATTCTATGACAGGAAGGAAGCAGTAGGTGACGCTGTTGATATTTTTTTTATTTGCTCCGGATAGTGATCCAACGGCTGAAAAATGACGTGTACAACTACCCCAATACACTCCATTATCTTGTAGCTCATTTCTCTCTCTCTCTCTCTCTCTCTCTATATATATATATATATATATATATATATATATATATATATATATATATATATATGTATATATATATGGGATTTATTTAATACCTGCGCGGGTAGCTACCCACGCATCCTTCCCGTCATTTTTTTAAATTTTTTTCGCAATTTTAGAGAAGCATTGAATCTAGCTCCCCAAAAAAAATCATCCAATAATAATATCATTTGCCCCCCAAAAATTAAAAAACCCGTCCATATATTTACTGATTGTATATTTTCTGCACAGTTACATTTTTTATCTCAGAATTACTCTTGTGTACCATATTGTTACTCTGTTGATCTTTAGAGTTACTTTTGTATATCATATAGTTACTCTTTTGGATGTGCGGGTAGCAAAAAATCAGGCTACCCACGCGGGTATTAAAGATAAAACTCATATATATATATATATATATATATATATATATATATATATATATATATATATATACATATATATAATTTAAATTATTTATGACATCAAGATGACCTCACCGGTTGAACTCGTCTGACCACCAGTTGAACCAGTGAACCGAGAACTGGAGGCCTCACCGGTTTAATCATAAACAATGAACCAATAACATATTTTTAGTATAATCATTGAAATGGAATGCTAATATTTGTTGTAGTAGACTACATGTTATTAAGAGAGATTTTGTTTGTTGTAGAAAAAAGGAGATTTTGTTTCGCGTGTGGACCCTAACACATTAATTTGTGCGAAGGAAAAAAATCCTAACTAACTACTGCAAAAGGAAGCATTGAGCATCACCACCATGTTGAATGGATATCACATTCATAGTACATTACACTACCAAAAAACATAGTATAGGTGATAGTCATGTAAATGTTATACATTTTAGGTGACATGCTTGTACATCACTTATAATCTGTATAGACCTATTTGAAATAGATGACATACATTTTAGCAATTTGAAAAGGCTACATAGTTTAGGTGACATACATGTAAATCATCTATAATATGTATAATCCTACGTAAGATAGATGGCATACATTTTATCATACATAAAAGGGTTATACCGAATAGGTGACATAGATTTGAATCATCTATGTTCTAATGGGGGTTTGCCATATAGGTGACATGTATATGAGTCACATGTGATCTATAAGGGGTATATATTTAGGTGACACACATGCATGTCACCTAAACTTTAGGTGATAGGCATGCTAGTCATTCAATATCTCCCAACCAATAATAAGCATCAACAATCTTCTCAATGTTTCTTCATGGAGATATATCAATATATTTATTGACAATTCATAAAGGAAGATATGTGAGAATAATTGTTGTTGATGGTCTTTCTAAGTAATTCAGAGAGTCAATCACAGAGGGATATTGGCATAAAGATCTTCCTCTAAACTCATGTATGTCTCTTTCGTGAACATTATAAGACTAATGGGCATTTTCCTTGTGAGGTAAATTTCTCCTTAACAGTAGCTTGTGTATAACACCCACCCCCAGCAACAATTGTTGTAAAAGAGTGGTGGCTATTGAAAGCACTCAAATGACCTTGCTCCCATCATCCTCAAACTCATACACGTCTCTTTTATGAATAGTTAAGAGGATAATACATATATACATGTCTCAAATGTAAGCATTTTCAAGGACTTGCTATGAGAAGGCACTATCATGGTATGGCTCTTAGCTCCACCCAGAAGCATTTTCATAGACTTTCTACCGATACACATTGTCATGATATGGATCATGGATCCTCACTAATACATTTTGGGAGATTTTCATGAGAGGACATTCTCATGGTATGGCCCCAGACTCCTAACAAATGCATTTTTAAGAACTAGTTGTGAGAGGACACTATCAAGATATGGGCCACAAGTCCTCAAAGCTGCATTTCAAGGAACTAGTTGTAAGTGAACACTATCATGATATAGTTCATGGATTCTCCCAAATGCATTTTCATAGGGATATATCAGTACATTTATTTGACAACTTGTAAAGGAGATGTGTGAGAGAAAATTTTGTTGCGAGTCATTCTAAGTGACCCATAAAGGGATATTGTCATGAAAATAGTCACCAAACTCATACATGTCTCTTTGGTGATCATTCTAAGGACAATGGGCATTTGTCTTATGAGGAAAATTTCTCCTTGGCAACATCTGACATAGACCTCCCACCCCCATCAACGATTCTTGCCAATGGGAGGTAGCTATCATAAGCACCCAATCAACTAGGCTTCAGTTGTCCCCAAACTCATAGATGTTCATTTATGAATAGTTAAGAGGACAATACATATATACACATCTCAAGGACTTTTTTGTGAGAAGAAAATGTCATGGCATAGGCCCTAGCCCCTCCTTATAGCATTTTAATGGACTTGTTTGAGAGGACATTGTCATGTTACGGGTTGTAACTCCTCACACATGCATTTTGGGGGACTTTCCTGAGAGGATTCTTATGATATGGGCCTGGATACTCACAAATGTAGTTTCAAGGACTTTTTGTGAGAGGCCACTATCATGATATGGGCCCAATATCCTCAGAAAAGCATGTCAAGGGACTTGTTGTGAGATGATATTGTCATTATATGGGCCCAAGATCCTCACAAATGCATTTCAAGGGTCTTGTTGTGATATGACACTATCATGTTATGGGTCATGGATCCTCCTAAATGCATTTATGGACACCATCAATATATGAGCCCTGACACATCCTTGATGCATTTTGAAGGGACATGTTGTGAAACGACACTATAATGATATGGTTCATGGCACCTCCCAAATGTATTTTTAGGGACGTGCTGTGAGATAACATTTGTCATGATATGGGCCCTAACACCTCCAAAATGCATTTTCATGGATTTACTATAAGAGGACGTTCTCATGATATGAGACATGACACCTCTCAAATGCATTTTTAAGGACTTACTGTGAGATGACATTGTCATCATATGTGCCACGACACCTCCCAAATGTATTTTTAAGAACTTGGTGTGAGAGGAGATTGTCATGATATGGGACCAAACTTCACCCAAATGCATTTTCAGGGGCTTATTATGAGAGGAAACTGCCAATATATGAGCCATGTCTCCTCCTTAATGCATTTGAAATAACATGATGAGAAAGGACACTATCATCATATGGGTCGTGGCACCTCCCAAATGCATTTTTAGGGACAAGTTGTGAGATAACATTTGTCATGATATGGGCCCTGACACCTTCAAAATGCATTTTTATGAACTTTTTATAAGAGGATGTTCTCATGATATAAGACCTGACACCTCTCAAATGCATTTTTAAGGACTTACTGTGAGATGATATTTTCATCATATGTGTGATAGCACCTCTTAAAAGTATTTTCAAGGACTTGGCGTGAGACGACGTTGTAATGATATGGGCCCAAACTTCACTGAAATGTATTTTTAGGGGCTCATTATGAGAGGACACTGTAAATATATGGACCATGGCTTCTCCTTAATATATTTGAAGGAACATGTTGTGAAAGGACACTATCACGATATGGGTCATGGAACCTCCCAATTGCATTTTCAGGGACTTAATGTGAGCTAACATTTGTCATGATATGGGCCTTGACACCTCCCAAATGCATTTTCATGGACTTGTTGTGAGAGGACGTTGCCATGATATGGGCCCAAACTTCACTTAAATGCATTTCCGGGAACTTATTATGAGAGGAAACTGCCAATGTATGAGTCATGTATCCTCCTTAATGCATTTGAAGGGACATGTTTTGAAATGACACTATCACGATATGGGTCGTGGCACCTCCCAAATACATTTGTAGGGACTTGATGTGAGAAATGATATGGGCTCTGACACCTCGCAATTGTATTTTGATGGACTTGTTATGAGAAGATGTTGTCATGATATGATACATGACACCACTAAATGTATTTTTAAGAACTTACTGTGAGATGACATTGTCATCATATGTGCAATGGCACCTCCTAAATGTATTTTCAAGGACTTGGCATGAGAGGACATTGGCATGATATGGGCCCAAACTTCACCCAAATGAATTTTTAGGGACTTATTATGAGAGGATACTGTCAATATATTGGCCATGTCTCCTGCTTAATGCATTTAAAATGACATGTTGTAAAAGGACACTATCATCATATGGGTCGTGGCACCTCCCAAATGCATTTAAGGGACTTTTTGTGTGATGAAATTTATCATGATATGGGCCCTAACACCTCCCAAATGCATTTTGATGGACTTGTTATGAGAGGACACTCATGATATGAGACCTGACACCACCTAAATATATTTTTAATGACTTACTGTGAGATGAAATTGTCATCATACGTGCGATGGCACCTCCTAAAAGTATTTTCAAGGACTTGGTGTGAGAGGATGTTGTAATGATATGGGCCCAAACTTCACTGAAATGCATTTTTAGGGACTTATTATGAGAGGAACCTATCAATATATGGGCCATGGCTCCTCCTTAATGCATTTGAAGGGACGTGTTGTGAAAGGACACTATCATGATATGGGTCATGGAACCTCCCAATTGCATTTTTAGGGACTTGATGTGAGATAACATTTGTCATGATATGGGCTCTGACACCTCCCAAATGCATTTTCATAGACTTGTTGTGAGAGGACGTTGTCATGATATGGGCTCAAACTTCACTAAAATGCATTTTTAGGGACTTCTTGTGAGAGGACATTGCCAATATATGGGCCATGTATCCTCCTTGATGAATTTGAAGGGACATGTTGTGAAAGGACACTATCACAATATGGGTCATGGCACCTCCCAAATACGTTTTTAGGGACTTGATGTGAGATAACATGTTATAACCTCAATTTCTTAAGAATGTAGTAAAAGATGTAATTCTCTTTTAAAGAATAAAAGAAATTTATTTTTGTTTTGTGATGGATTTCATGTGAAATGGTCTTGATTGATTAATAATGGGCCTTGTTGGCCATTGATCCCAATTGAAAAGAAAAGAGAAATAAAAAGGAAAAGAATTTGATTAAATAAAAGGAGAATATGTGAAATAGAAATAGATAAGAGAATAAAGGCAAGTAAATATTCTCCAATATGGGAATTCGTGCCTTTAGGTTTTCTTGAGGTCCAAGGGACCTAAAATAACAAAATAATAGCAAGGGGAAAAGAAATACCAATTAATTTTGGATTAATTAAAGGACAACTTAGAAGGGAAGGAAACCTTCTCATCCATTGTAATTTGTTTCCCAAATTTCGTACATATCTAGATAATATAAAGACAACTGTTTCCTTAAAACTTGAGACAAAAAGGAGTTATGGTTTGGGAGATATCAATTTCTCAAGTTATCTCCAAAATAAGGCATTAATTTGGCAATTGAAAAAGGTATTTTCATTTTGGTTGATCGCGAGCAATGGGAACCGTTGGATCTTGATCCAACGTTGGATGTTGATCGTATAAGTCCCACTGGGACTGGGACTTACGAGTTATAGGGGGACTTTCCCTCTCAGATTTCTCATGATCCAGAGATTATGCAAAACATATGTTCTTTCCTTTGAATTCGGGAGTGAAAGATGAAGGAAATCGACCCTACTTTGTAGGGGTTTTGCCGCCTGTTGGGAGAATCCCTAATCCGACAATAGCTTTCCTCTGACCCTATATATAGGGGAGGGTTTGTGAGGGCACCAGCATGTAAAACAACCAACCCAAACACTGCGGATTGTTGCAAGGAATAATTCCGTGCCTCCAATTGCTTACTTCACCTTGACCTACACCCATGTATCCACGACAAACCTCGCCGAATTCCGGCGAGTAGGAGGGCATCACGGTGCATCCTTGGCAGGTAGTTGCACCCATAGGCGATTTCAACAGAGGGAGACGAAGCTCCCTGACTCGTTGGCCTGTTCGTAGGAGGACAAGATCGAGGAGTCAACGCTTGAGTTGACCATGGACCTGTTGCGCTCAACGCAAGGTTGAAGACGAAGGCATTTGATCTTTTACATTTTTCCCCTCACCTCCTTCTGCTGGATCAAGGTTAGTTTGGTCCTTCGCCTGCTTCTAATTGATTAAGCATGCACGATTCCTGGTCATTGGATCCTGGGTGGACCAGCGGACCACGAATCATACAACCGTCGTTTTTCTGGAATTAGTAATTAAATTGATAAAAAAATAGTTTTCTTACAAAAATCATAACTCTTGCTAGAAAACTCGGATGGGAAAAGTATATACATGAAAAGTGATTAGAAAAATATGAGGAATAAAATAAAAATTGTTTGAAAGCATAAGTCTGTCTCTTTTAACAAAAGTGTATTATTTTGATGAAAAGGGTGTTAATTTATGGATAGAAACCCTAATTGTTAACCAATGATAGATTTAATATTGTAAATAGATTAATTCGATCATGGTTAACTTGATTAATGGTAAAGATGGATTTTAACCTATTTTGATGATGGAATTACAAGGTTTAGGGTTTTAAGCTTAATGCGATGATTAATATGCTTAGAAACCCTAAATAAGAGAAAAGGAAAAGAAAAGTACTTATAATCCGAAAATTAGGGTTTCATGTTGCTAAAAGATGAACTTATAATTTTTGTGGAAGAAAAATGATATAATTAGGGTTTGTGAGTGATATTATAATATTAGGGTTTAAAGTAACAAAAATGAAGTGGAACCCTAATTATGCTCAAAACCCTAAAAAGGACTAATAACCTTAGGAAACAACTAGGATTAATAGATCATGATGACATGATTAATGATAGGAAAATTGGATGCCTTTTTCAGGATCAACTTGTGCATACTTGCTTGATTTCTTGATTGGTTGAGTTATTTCTTCATTCAAGATATCTTGATAGGTATGTGGTTAATTACGATTAATCACATTAGTTTCCCGAAGGTTTCTGCATGGTTAATCGCATTGAATGAAACTAAACAGTTTGGATGTTCATACTGCAATTATAAAGTCACTATGGTTATCACAATTATAAATACATGTGTATTCTTGCACCTACATGCCACCCTGATGGATGGTGCCATAAAGGTCAGGCCTAGGAGGGTAGACCAATGGGCACCATGAGAGGTGACCCCAGACACCAAACTCGGGAATGAGAAGGTGGTCTATGTTGCGTGACTATGGGGCACCATGAGAGGTGACCCCCAGGCACCAAGATTGGGATTGAGAAGGTGGCCTTAAGTCAATGGCAAAAGAGAAACCCTAGAGGGGTATTCCAGGGTTAGGGCAAAAGCGGTGGAGAATGACACATTGAAAATGTAAATTGGTTTGCTAAATTACCCTGATTGTGATAATTAAATTGTTAGCCTTATTTGTGAACTTTTGGTTGTCCCCACATACCACCAAATTCCCGTATGCTAATCACATTTTTGTTTGTCGGTGTTTTAGGTACAATCCTAAAATGAACAAACAGTAAAGTGACACATTGTGAAAATAAGAAATAAAGTACAAGGAGGATTAGATAGAGTAGATTCAAGATGTGGATAGATAGATTTCCAAAGTTTTTAAAAGGTATGCAAAGTTTTATTTTAATATCAGATTTTAGTTTAGATAGTAGAATTTCATAAATATCATTGATTATTTGTCGAACCTTTTATCAGATTTATTGGGATAACGACTTTGACCTCTTGCTCTCCCTTAAGTGGGGTTTACCGGGAGGTGAGGTCATTACAATTGGTATCAGAGCATAAGTTCCTCACTTAATCTTTAATAATTATTAAATTTTACAAATTCCATAGAACCAAAGGAGTTATTAGAGGATTTTCCGAAAGACTAAGGTGTCTAGAAAAGGATCACTTCTGGGGGCTGGCAATATTTTCCTCTGCACTGCTAGTCAGAATACGAGGACTCCCAGGTTGTGTGACTGCCTAGCCAATGTCTTAGGATTTGTTTCGAAATAAGATACCTTTAGGACTCTCTCATCTAGTTCATCCCTTCTCAACACAAATTCAATTAAGTATTTCAAGTATTAGGATTTTCTCTCTCACTTCCTGACCCTCTTGAGGTATGGGTAAGGTTGATAAGGTTTAAGGAATCCTCCACCAAAGTAATAAAAGATACACAATTAAGATGTCATTGGCATGAGTATAATTAGTTAAATATAGACTAAAGGTCTGTTTGTGTGCTTATGTAGATGGCTTGTACAAAGACTGTGGCTATTCTGGTTGCCACCAACAGTGGTGGGCCTCCCCGCAAAGAGAATGGGTCTTCTGAGAAAAGAAAGCATAACCATGGTGGTGAAACCTCAAAGAAGAGAAAGAGACCCGAAGGAACTGCTCATGAGGCCCCCAACCCTGACCCAATACCCTTTAACAACCTTGAACAAGAGGAGGGCCCAGGATATGAGGAGAAATATGAGTACAAGGAAGTCGCCCAGATGGAGGAGGACCAGTATGGAGGTCCGGAACCGACCATGGTAGTTCACACTACGGAATGGATGCAACAGTAGAAACAGTTGACTGAGGCTATCCATGCCTTAGCCCTCAGGGACATAACTAGTGATGAGAATGGAGAGCCACTACCTATTCGTCCTCGACTAGGAGCCACCATCTTAGACTTCGTCAAGCTGAACATCGAGAAGTTCTAGGGAGAAGATAAGTCTGAAGTGGTCGACAAGGAGGAAGCTTGGCTTCTTGCAGTCGAGAATGGATTCTGTATGATTGAAGTACAGCCAAACAAGAAGGTTCTATTTGCTACTCACCTTTTAGAAGGTGCAGCCAAAATATGGTGGGAGAACCATATCACTGGAAGAGACCTAAGCAAAGAACTGATGGCGTGACCAATTTCAAGACCATCTTCACCGCCAGATTCATCCTCGTTTCAGCCAAGAAGGAGAAAGAAAGAGATTTCACTAACATGACTCAAGGAAGCTTGTCAGTTGCAGACTTTGGTCGCAAGTTTTGCATCGTGGAACACTTCAGGCACATGATGGATGAAGAAAGAAGGGTGGACTACTTCATAGAGCGTCTGCACCCTGCCATCAAGCCACATCTGATGGCTAGTAAGCCAAAGACCTTCTCTGAAGCCTACAACACCGCCTTGGACATGGAAAGGATGGTGATGCCTGCACAGAATCCCTCCAAAGGATACCTGGGTTTCACTGAAGGAGCTCAAGGGCAGAGGAATGAACATAAGAAGGGACAAGGACGCAACCATTACAAAAGCAAGCATGGGCACAAAGGCAAGCCCCGTGGTCGCTTCCAACAGTGTCACACCTACAGACGGACACATCCTGGGAAGTGTCATTTTGAGAAGAAGGTGTGTTTCAGATGTCAGCAAGAGGGACACTTCATCGCCAATTTACCTCAGCCTGACCCAAGAGGACCTTTGGGGTTACAGCCTATGGCAGCACAACCAGTAGCTACAACACATCCAGCCGGAGCACCTCTAGCTGGAGAGAGGAGACAAGCTAGAGTGTTCTCCATCGACAATGAAGAAGCTCAGGCGAATGCTAATAGGCTGATCGAGGGTAATAACCCTTACATGTTTTTCCTTTTAGTTCAGTAGATCATGTAATAGATTTATGATGTGACATAAACTATGTAGGCCTATTGGAAGTCATGGGACAAAATGTAAAAGCACTCTTTGATTCTGGCTCTACTAATACTTTTATTTCAAGAAATCTGGAAACTATGCTTGGTTTGGATATCAAGGATTTGGGTTATGTTTTGGATGTCACAACCCCGAGTGGTCATATTTATACCTCTCTTTTGAAAACCCCTGTGTTTCCAGTTAAGTATCTGAACGATGAGCTTCCCACTGACTTCATCCTTCTTGATATGAATGATTTTGATGTAATCCTCGGTATGGATTGGCTTTCCACCTACAGAGCCCAGATTGACTGTAGAGAGAAGAAGATTCTTATTAGGAAAACCGGTTATCCACACTTCACCATTCAAGGAAGGAAGGATGTGACCACCAGCCTTTATGTGTCTGCTTTGAGAGCTGAACAGATGCTATCCAAGGGTTGTCGATCCCACCTAGCCATAGTTACCATACCTAAGGTTAAGGGGCAATCCTTAGAGGAGATAGAGGTGGTCTGAGAGTATGCAGATGTGTTTCCGTATGATCTACCAGGAATTCCCCCTGAGAGGGAGGTAGATTTCTCTATTGAGCTAGCTCTTGGGACTAACCCTATATCTAAGGCACCCTATAGAATGGCCCCTGCAAAATTTCTTAAAACTCAGTTGCAAGAATTTTTAGATAAAGGCTTCATCCAGCCCACTACATCACCTTAGGGAGCACCAATCCTCTTTATGAAAAAGAAGGATGGGTCGCTTCGGATGTGTATTGACTATCAGATGATCAACCAGTAAACCATTAAGAATAAGTATCCTTTGCCTAGAATAAATGACCTGTTTGACCAACTCAAATCAGCTCGAGTCTTCTCCAAGATTGATTTGAGGTCAGGATACCACCAGATGAGAGTGAGAAGTGAGGATATACCTAAAACGACTTTTCAAACCTGATATGGTCACTATGAGTTTATGGTCATGCCGTTTGGATTATCCAATGCACCTAGTGTCTTCATGAACCTCATGAATAATGTGTTCCATCCTTTCCTTGACTCTTTTGTGATAGTGTTCATAGATGACATTTTGGTGTACTCAGATAACCTAGTCCAACACCGTGACAACCTAGGTAGAGTCCTTGATATCCTGAGAAAGCATAAGTTTTTTGGAAAATTCTCAAAATGTGAGTTTGGATAGACCAAGTCATGTTTCTTGGACACATCATATCAGGAGGAACACTCGCCGTAGATCCAGCCAAAGTATCGGCAGTTCGAGACTGGCCGGCACCAAAGAACCCCTCCGAGATTCGCAGCTTCTTGGGGTTAGCTGGATACTACCGACACTTCATCAATGATTTCTCAAAGACTGCTTTGCCGCTGACCATGTTAACCCAGAAGGATGTGAAGTTTGTGTGGTCTGACATATGTGAAGCTCACTTCCAAGAGTTGAAGGAGAAGTTGACCACCGCCCCTGTGTTGACTCTGTCTTCTGGCAATGAGGGTTTCATGATATTCACTGATGCTTCCAAGATGGGACTTGGCTGTGTGTTGGAACAAAATCGACATGTGGTTGCATATGCTTCCTGACAACTCAAGCCTAATTAGGTGAATTATCTGACACATGACCTAGAGCTAGCTACTATTATCCATGCTTTGAAGATATGGCAGCATTACCTGTACGGTGCTACTTTTGAGATCTTCACCGACCATAAGAGTTTAAAATACCTACTGACACAGAGATACTTGAACCTACGACAGCGACTTGAAGGATTATGGCTTCACCATCGCCTAGCATCCTGGTAAGGTGAATGTCGTAGAAGATGCTTTGAGTCAGAAACAACTTAAGTGTGCAACTGTTTTGTCCAGTCAGTGGAAGAGTTTGGAGGAGCTGGTGGAGTGGACTCCACAACCACTAGAAGATTGAGTTTGTTTGGCTAATATCCAGATTCAATGTGAGTTGTTAAATGAGATCTAGTAGCATAGTTGACCAACGAAGAGCTAGACAATATGAAAGGTTTGATGATGAAGCCACAGACTCGTCTATCCGTGGGAGTAGACGGAGTAATCAGGTTTGAGAATCGCATATGGGTTCCAGTGGATTCATTGATAAAGGAACATATCTTGCAAGAGGCTCATGGATCCAAATACACAGTACACATAGGAACTACTAAGATGTTCAAGGACTTGCAGAGGTTTTTCTAGATGTCAGGAATGAAGAAAGACATTACGGCATGCGTGGCCAGTTGTCTTACGTGCCAAATGGTGAAGGCTGAACACCAATGACTCAGAGGACTTTTACAGTCGATAGAGATTCCAGAGTGGAAATGGGAGAAGATCACCATGGATTTTGTGGTGGGTCTACCCTGGACCAAGAAAGGTCATGATGCGATATGGGTCGTGGTAGATTATCTTACCAAGTCAGCACACTTCATTGCCTTAAAGACTACTGCTAAAGTGTCAGAACTAGCTGAGTTGTATATTAGAGAGATAGTGTGTTTGCATGGTGTACCTGGATCGATCATATCTGATAGAGATCTAAAGTTTACTTCCAAGCTGTGGAAGCAAGTTCAAGAAGAACTGGGTACCAGGTTGAAGTTTAGTACAGTTTATCACCCCCAGACGGATGGTCAGTCAGAAGATCTGTTGAGAGCTTGTGTGCTCGACTGGAGCGGCTCATGGGAGCAGTACTTACCTTTAGCTGAGTTTGCCTACAACAACAGCTACCAAGCCAGTATCGGGATGCCTTCGTATGAAGCTTTGTATGGGAGACCGTGTTGGTCCCCACTTCACTGGGATGATGTGGGTGAGAGGACCCTGTTGAGGTCAGATGAGCTCCAAGTGTAAGATGATAAAGTTTCTTTGATCAAGCAAAGGTTGAAGAGAGCCCATGATCGGCAGAAGTCGTATGCTAATGCAAAGTGGACTGATGTGCATTTCATTGTGGGAGAGCATGTGTTTTTGAAAATCTGATCGCTCCGAGCTATAGCTAAGAACAGAGGAAAGCTGAGTCCCCGAGATGTGGGTCCGTTTGAGGTGTTAGAATGGATTGGTGAAGCTGCATATCTTTTAGCGTTACCCCCTCAGTATAGCATGATGCATGATGTGTTTCACGTGTCCAACCTGAAGCGATATGTGCAAGATCCGAGCCATGTGCTGAGCATTGAACCTATTGAGCTTCAAGGGAAGCTGACTTATCCTGAGACACCTTTGTGAATTCTAGATACTGAGGTGAAAGAACTCAGATGCAAGAAAATAGAGATGGTAAAGGTTCTTTGGAGGCACCATGGAGAGGATGAGGCCACATGGGAGCTAAAGGTGGACATGGAGAAAGCATACCCTAAATTGTTTGTTTGATTGCTTGAATTTTGAGGGCAAAATTCCTATAAGGAGGGGAGGATGTTATAACCTCAATTTCTTAAGAATGTAGTAAAAGATGTAATTCTCTTTTAAAGCATAAAATACATCTATTTTGTGTTGTGAAGGATTTCGTGTGAAATGGTCTTGATTGATTGATAATGGGCCTTGTTGGCCATTGAGCCCAATTGAAAAGAAAAGAGAAATAAAAAGGAAAAGGATTTAATTAAATAAAAGGAGAATATGTGAAATAGAAATAGAAAAGAGAATAAAGGCAAGTAAATATTTTCCAATATGTAAATTCGTGCCTTTAGGTTTTCTTGAGGTCCAAGGGACCCAAAATAACAAAATAATAGCAAGGGGAAAAGAAATACCAATTAATTTTGGATTAATTAAAGGATAACTAACCTTCAAAAAAAAATTAAAGGATAACTTAGGAGGGATGGAAATTTTCTCATCCATTGTAATTTGTTTCCCAAATTTTGTGCATAGCTAGATACTGTAAAGAAAAAACATTCCCTTAAAATTTGAGACAAAAAGGAGTTATGGTTTGGGAGATATCAATTTCTCAAGTTATCTCTAAAATAAGGCATTAATTTGGCAATTGAAAAAGGTGTTTTCATTTTGGTTGATCGTGACCAATGGGAACCGTTGGATCTGGATCCAACACTGGACGCTCATCATATAAGTCCCACTGGGACTGGGACTGGGACTTGCTAGTTACAGGGGGGATTTCCCTCTCAGATTTCTCATGATCCAGAGATTATGCAAAATAGTTGTTCTTTCCTTTGAATTCGGGAGTGAAAGACGAAGGAAACTGACCCTACTTTGTAGGGGTTTGGCCACCTTTTGGGAGAATCCCCAATCCGGCAGGACCTTGCCTCTGACCCTATACATAGGGTAGGGTTTGTGAGAGCTCCATCATGTAAAACAACCAACCCAAGCGCTATAAATTGTTTCAAGGAACAATTCCGTGCCTCCAATTGCTTACTTCACCTTGACCTACACCCCTGTATCCGCGGCAAACCTCACCAGAGTCCGGCAAGTAGGAGGGCATTGCAGCGCATCCTTGGCAGGCAGTTGCACCCATAGGCGAGTTAGGCAGAGGGAGATGAAGCTCCCTGACTTGTTGGCCCATTCGTAGGAGGACAAGATCGAGGAGTCAACACTTGAGTTGACCACAGACCTGTTGCGCTCGACGCATGTTGAAGACGAAGACCTTTGATCTTTTACATTTTTCCCCTCGCCTCCTTCTACTGGATCAAGGTTAGTTTGGTCCTTCTTCTGCTTCTAATTGATTAAGCGTGCACGATTCCTAGTCACTGGATCCTGGGTGGACCAGCGGACCATGGATCATATGGCTGTCGTTTTTCTGAAATTAGTAATTAAATCGATAAAAAGGGTTTTCTTATAAAAATCATAACTCTTGCTAGAATACTCAGATGGGAAAAGAATATACATGAAAAGTGATAAAAAAATATGAGGAATAAATTAAAAATGGTTTGAAAGCCTAAATCTGTCTCTTTTAACAAAAGTGTATTATTTTGATGAAAAGGGTGTTAATTTGAATTGTTAACCAAGTATAGATTTAATATTGCAAATAGATTAATTCGAGCATGGTTAACTTGATTAATGATAAAGATCGATTTTAAACTATTTTGATGACGAAATTACTAGGTTTAGGGTTTTAAACCTAATATGATGATTAATAAGCTTAGAAACCCTAAATAAGAGAAAAAGAAAAGAAAAGTACTTATAATCCGAAATTAGGGTTTAATGTTGCTAAAAGATAAACTTAGAATCTTTTGTGGAAGAAATATGATATAATTAGGGTTTGTAAGTGATTTTATAATATTAGGGTTTAAAGTAACAAAAATGAAGTGGAACCCTAATTATGTTCAAAACCCTAAAAAGGACTAATAACCTTAGGAAACAACTAGGATTAATATTCATGATGACATAATTAATGATAGGAAAATTGGATGCCTTTTTCAAGATCAACTTGTGCATACTTGCTTGATTTCTTGATTGGTTGAGTTATTTCCGCATTCAAGATAGCTTGACAGGTATGTGGTTAATTACAATTAATCACATTAGTTTTCCCGAAGGTTTCCCAGATGGTTAATCGCATTAAATGAAAACTAAATAGTTTGATGTTCTTTATAAAGTCACTATGGTTATCATAATTATAAATACATGTGTATTCTCACACCTACATGCCACCCTAATGGATGATGCCATAAAGGTCAGGCCCAGGAGGGTAGACCAATGGGCACCATGAGAGGTGACCCCAGACACCATGCTCGGGAATGAGAAGGTGTTCTATGTTGCATGACTATGGGGCACCATGAGAGGTGACCCCCAGGCACCAAGCTCGGGATTGAGAAGGTGGTCTTAAGTCAATGGCAAAAGAGAAACCCTAGAGGGGTATTCCAGGGTTAGGGCAATAGCGGTGGAGAATGACACATTGAAAATGTAAATTGGTTTGCTAAATTACCCTAATTGTGATAATTAAATTGTTAGCCTTATTTGTGATCTTTTGGTTGTCCCCACATACCAGCATATTCCCGTATGTTGATCACGTTTTTGTTTTCAGAGTTTTAGGTACAACCCTAAAATGAACAAATAGTAAAGTGACACATTGTGAAAATAAGAAATAAAGTGCAAGGAGGATTAGATAGAGTAGATTCAAGCTGTGGATAGATAGATTTCCAAAGTTTTTAAAATGCATGCAAAGTTTTATTTTAATACCAGATTTCAGTTTAGATAGTAGAATTTCATAATTATCATTGATTATTTGTCGAACCTTTGATCCTGTTTATTGGGATAACGACTCTGACCTCTTGGTCTCCCTTAAGTGGAGGTTACCGGGAGGCGGGGTCATTACATAACATTTGTCATGATATGGGCCCTGACACCTCCCAAATGCATTTTGATGGACTTGTTATGAGAGGATGATGTCATGATATGAGACCTGAAACATCCCAAATGAATTTTTAAGGACTTGCTACGAGATGACATTGTCATCATATGTGTGATGACACCTCCAAAATATATTTTCAAGGACTTGGAGTGAGAGGACATAGTCACGATTGGTGGGTTGTGTGGGACAAAAAAGGCAGTAGAAAAAAAAATTGTATATAACCACAAACCCATAACCAACAGATCATATCAACAACTATGCAATAGGAAGAATGGTTTAGCGAGATATACTTGGTCCTAAGGCTTGCTCAGTGACAATACCTCATAGCTAGTGTGGTCGTCAACCACCTAGTCTAGGATGACGTCTGTGCAACTCCTGGTGTAGGCCCAGACTACGGTTGACGATCATCCTCTTGAGCGATAGAAATCTCCCGCCTCTATAGATAGTCCACACGGATCACTGGGAACTCTAGTCATCCTGATGGACAGACCATAACGAGTCATCCCCTTTTGTCAGCATACTAGTCACTGACACACTCTCCTACCACCATTGGCTTTCCTGCAGTTGTTTTTCCCTCACTGTTCCACCCTGGATGGGTAGAACAGGTTTGGGCTCTCTCAGTTACCACAACCAGAGAGGAAAACAACTTTGCAGAGCAAGTGATGTTTTGAGAAGCCCCTTGTTCCCCTCTATTTATGGTAGAGGGCAGGTTCAGGGTTCCCAGTCTGTGCCAGAGTAGAAAGATTTAGATTTTCCATGAACTATTTGCACTGTGACAAGCGAACCAGACATTTCACAACTAAAACGGTCATTTAGGTAGGTGAGCCAATCGGTTCACCAAGTGAACCAGTCGTTTCACTTCCCAGACTTGCTTTCAATTGACTTTCCTTATTTGTTTCTAATTAATGCAAAGATTAATTCTTGTCTCAATTAAATTGAACAAGTGAAATGAGGATCTTTTCTCACGAATCGGGAAATGCAACACATGCTCGTTTGGTCGAAGTGAATGGATCAATTCACCAGTGTGAACCGGTCATCTCACAGACCATTAGCCGATCAGTTCAACCAGTGAACTGGTCGGTTGGTGGTCCAGGTTGTGCAGAACTCATTCAATGAAGTTCTCAATCAATTTGACACTCTAATCAGTTGGTTCAACACTTGAACTTGATGATTTTGAGTCAATTCTATTGATTGAATGTTTAATTGAGTAACTGAACACTTCAATAATCAATTTAAACAACATTCATGGATAAACTCCTCTTCCATGTTAATCCTATGTGTGTGACCGTTTAGGTTCCATTTCACATTGGCAGTGAATGTCCATAACTAACTTATGACATCACACACAAAAAGTGGTGCCTAGTTGCACATCAGTGCTACCCAAGTGAAGAGGAAAGTTGGAGAACAACTTTCAACCTACAATCTATTATTGGTGTTACAGTGAATGTATAGTCCCTTTATCACTGATATATGGATTGAACTTGAGGCATGGACTTGTCATCCTCTACAAATGTTCAATTCATGTTTCTTGAATGATAGCAGACTGTATGAGATATATGCAAGCTCAATATCATATATTGACTCACATGTACATGGCCATGTATTTATTGGTCTCGCTTATCAAGTGGCCAGGATATCATACTCCCTTAGGAGGGACAAATTCCATACCTATCACTCACAGTCAATTCCCCATGTGTCAAAATCACCCAATCATCATCGTTATAACAACCCATATTTTAGGACTGCATTTGATGATGTCAAAGTGTACCCAACCACATGTGATGAGTGCAGTGATTTCAGGTCTAAGAACCATAGTCACCACCAATACTATAAGAGATGATCCTGACTAACCAAGTGTGGTTTCCATGCATCACTCTTATGGTGGATTTGTCTAATATACTATTCTCTAACATGTATTTGTGTGCTTGGTTTGATATCATATATCATGACTGATGAGATTTTGTTCTCAACCAACACACACTCTAGTCTTTTGTGTTATTGATGTCTATAATTATTTCCACAATAACAATTGACTAGGGACATAGTAAGAATGTATACTCTTAACATCCTCATGATCTAATTGTTTAGGTCCTTAACCTGAAGACATACATCATTGAGTAATACGATTCTTTTACACATCTAACATGTTATATCATTATCTCAAAATAGATTAAACATATAGATGGAAATTGCCTTTTATTATTATTCAAATCATTTACAAAGTATGCCACTACAATCATCATATGACTGACTCTATGGGCATACATACCAACAAAATACCACTTGCACTTAGAGCCAATCACCCATGAACCTCAGTCCTTGTGATCTATCATGAACATCATGCTTCTGCTGTGAAAGTGCCTTCGTCAAGGGATCAATAATATTATATTCAGTTGGTACCCTACAAATCTTCACATATGACTGGCTCTATGGGCATACATACCAACAAAATGCCACTTGCACTTAGAGCCAATCACCCATGAACCTCAGTCCTTGTGATCTAGCATGAACATCATGCTTCTACTGTGAAAGTGCCTTAGTTAAGGGATCAACAATATTGTCTTTAGTTGGTACCCTGTAAATCTTCACATCTCCTCACTGTATGATCTCTTGTCTGAGATGGAAGCGTCGCAGTATGTGCTTGGACTGCTAATGTGATCTGGGTTCTTTAGCTTGTACAATAGCTCCATTGTTGTCACAATAAAGCTCTAGTGCATCACAGATGCTAGGAACCACCCCAAGCTCAGAGATGAACTTCTTGATCCACACAGCCTCCTTTTCTGCATGGGATGCAACAATATACTCAACCTCTGTCATAGAATCCGCAACTGCCTCTTGCTTGGAAATCTTCCAGCTCACAACCCCATTTTTGAGGCAAACACAAATCTTGACTGCATTCTGTAATCATCTTTATCAGTTTAGAAGCTTGCATCAATGTAACCCTTTACCACCAACTCTTCCGTGTAGTGATTTCAGGTCTAAGAACCACAATCACCACCAATACTATAAGAGATGATTGTGACTAACCAAGTGTGGTTTCCATGCATCACTCTTACGGCGGGTCTGTCTGATACACTATTCTCTAACATGTATCTATGTGCTTGGTTTGAAGTCATATATCATGACTGATGAAATTCTGTCATCAACCAACACATACTCTAGTCTTTTGTGTTATTCATGTATATGGTTATTTCCACAATAAAACTGACTAGGTACATAACAAGAATGTATACTCTTAACATCTGCATGATCTCATTGTTCAGGTCCTTAACCAGAAGACCTACGTCATTGAGTAATATGATTCTTTTAGACATCTAATATGTTATATCATTATATCAAAATATATTAAATATATAGATAGAAATTGTCTTTTATTATTATTCAAATCATTTACAAAGTATGCCATTACAATCATCATATGACTGGCTCTATGGGTATACATACATACCAACAATGATATGGGCCCAAACCTCACCCAAATGCATTTTCAGGGACTTATTATGAGAGGACACTGTCAATATATGGGACCTGGCTCCTCGTTAATGCATTTGAAGGGACATGTTTTGAAAGGACACTATCATGATATGGGTCATGGAATCTCCCAATTGTATTTTTGGGGACTTGATGTGAGATAACATTAGTCATGATATGGTCCCTAACACCACCCAAATGCATTTTAATGGTCTTGTTGTGAGAGGACGTTGTCATGATATGGGACCTGACGCCTCCTAAATGCATTTTTAAGGTCTTATTGTGAGATGACATGTCATCAAATGTGCCATGGAACCTCCCAAATGTATTTTCAAGGACTCTACATGAGAGGACCTTGTCATGGTATGGGCCCAAACTTCACCCAAATGTATTTTTAGAGACTTATTATGAGAGGACACTGTCAATATATGGCCCCTGACTCCTCCTTAATGCATTTAAAGGGACATGTTGTGAAGGACACTATCGTGATATGGGTCATGGCACCTCCCAAATGCATTTTTAGGAACTTGATGTGAGATAATTTGTTGTTAGAGGACATCATCATGATATGGGTCATGGCTCCTCCCAATATGCATTTTAGGGACTTGTTGTGAGAGGACACTTTCATGATATGTTCCATGTCTCCTTCCATATGCAATTCTAGGGACTTGTTGTGCAAGACGTTGTCACAACATTCCTCCCAAATGCATTTCCATGGACTTAATGTGAGAGATACGATCACAATATGGACCATGTCACATGACAAATGCATTTTTGGAGACTTGTAATGAGAGGACAATGTCATGATATGGAATATGGCTCCTTATAAATGTATTTCCAAGGAGTTGTTGCACTAGTATCAATATCACCTTTGACGTCAGTTAAATAATCCTTTTGACGTCGGTTTCCAAGCGACACCCAAGTAGGTGACACTACAAGTACAAGCCTAAGCGTCAGTTACAAAACTGACGACATAGAGTCATCCTGAATTGCAACAAAAAAAACAACTGCCAGCAGTGGGACCATAGGCGTTGGTTATACATACAAAACCGACACCATTCTCCATCCTGAACAAAAAAAATTGGCCCCCGGTTAGACCATAGTTGTCGGTTGTCTATAAGAACTGACTCCATTGACCTCATTTTATTAACAGTCCTTTTGATAACCATAAAATAATTGACACCATTAGAACAACAGGCGTCAGTTTACTATAATTAACTGACGAGTTGGACATTTGTTGTCAGCTTTTTTCATTTAACCATTTTGTTCTTTTTCTTATCAACTTACATGCATGTTGTCTGGCTGGTCAGTAGGATGCAAAACATGCAGTTCTAAACTACAAGTTTACAACATCCTCTGATTTCAGCTAACAACATGCCACAAACATGCAATATTAACAAGACGGATAATATTATATATATAGATCATGTGATTCACACACATGTATAATCATATTTAATTCATTCATACGATTCACACACATGTAGAAACTTGTAGTTCCATTCATTCCTCCATTTCATATTCACACACATGTAGCAACCTGCAGTTCCTGTAACATACTAGATCTCGAACCCTACCCTGGAAGTTGACATTTTGGACTTAGCCCAACAAGGTTGAAGGGTAGACCTAAATAGATGTTTAGCATAACCCCAATGAGCTAATGCATGTATAGATCACCTTAATGTAACCTAATGTTCTAGCATTAATCTTAGGCTTATAATAGATACATAAAATATGCCACATAATTCATTTTGGTGGTAATATGACGATAAGGAACATAATTGGATGAATAATTTAGATAATGGGTTGTTAATGGGCCATATGACATATCTCATGAAAAGAAGTCTCAAAAGTGAAAAAAAATCAAATTCAAAATCTACATATCAAAATTAGCCTACATGTCAAATTTCATCTAATTTGGAGAACCTTGAAATATTAGTATAAGTTTAGGAGAGAGAAAATGAGTAAAAGGCATAAGTAATGAATAATGTGATTATATAACTTCAAAATATGGAAATAATGGAAAAATTCATATTCAACACATTAAAAATAACTTGTTTATGATGTTTGGTTCAATTTGGATGCTGTTTGTGCAAGTTATGCCATTATATGCACATTTTGGACTTTTATGAAATTTACCCAATTGGGAGGTTTTCTTTGCAAATTGTCTCTTACATTATTATCCTTATATATTCCCTTACCATTCTCAAGTTTTTGAACCATAAGGAACCTAGTTGAACCTTAGTTTGAAGGTGTTTCTTTCCAAGGGCATTTTAGGGATTACTCTCTTTATAAATGAGCTTATCTTTAGAAGCTATCAACCAATGGGGTTATTTCTTTGATTGGAGGTCGGTTGGGATGGCATATAAGTGTCCACAAACTGACATTTGATATTCATTTGATATTCAAGAAGCCTCTGTGAGATGTCCTCTTGCATGGCCATGAAATCTCTAGGCTAAGGACACATGGAAAGCTCCATGGACACCTCATGCTTGACTTTTTCCTTATCTATAAAGGCTTGCATGTCCATAGGCACCCTTAGAATTGGACACATGGAAAGTAACTTGAAACCTCATGCTTTATTTATTCCTTATCCATAAAGTCTTTCATGTCCATGGACACCCTTATACATGACACATGGAAAGTCTCATAGACACCTCAAACTTGACCTCTTTCTTTATATAACCATATCTACCCCCTCCCAACTTCCAATTCGAAAATGCTTGCTCTCCTTTATTTCCTCTAGCTTAGAGCATCATTCCTACTCTGTTTTTCCATGAAGGTTCTGTCCCAAGGTAAAAGTATGTGCCTACCTTAGTGAAGAAGGCTCCTAGGGTTCCAAATTTCTCTATTTAGGATTTCTTAAGCTCCTCCTTGGTGATTTTGACCAAAACTAGTAAGTATCCTCCTTTTCTTCCCTATTTTCATGTTGTTAGTCTTCCTTCCACCTTCCTCCAGGTCAGAACCATGTCCTTCCATGATGAAACCCCACTTAGAACCCATAAACACCTCATCTCCATGTTCTTTTGTTAGGGGTTTTCACCTCTAAAATGGAGAAGGTGCTTCTTGCTCGAGATAGGAGCTTTGTTGGAGAAACCAACCTCTCTAAGCTTGGGAACCTTACTTATTGGACATGTCCACCTTCCCTAGAGGTCCTTTGAAGGCCTAGGCTTGGATCTAGGACTGATTTAGACTATTCAGACTCTGAAGTTGAGGTATGATGTATAACCTATTCTTCTATGTTGAGCAATTCACATATGCTTATTCATTCTCTTTGTCCTATGGACATTAGCCTATACACAATGTCTTTTCTTTTGAAAATTATGGTTCATGTGAACTATATTATTTGATGTTGATCATGTGATCTTGGATATTCTTTTGAACTCTTATCTTATGCTTTGTTCGTGATGGGACTTTACAAGATGACATGTGATGTCTTTTTGCCCACTTATGAGGTGAATGTATATGTTGGTCACTTATGTGGTGACTAGTTTATATATTATGACTATACTTTGTAATTACCTCTACATTTAAAATTCTATGTGATTTAGTAGGACTAGAGTAGTGTAATTGCATTGGTTTTTATGGAAGATGTGTTATTTCCTGCTGAGTAGATGTGATATTTCCTTCTCTTTTGGGATGAAAAGGAACCTCATACCCAGGTCAAGATGTGTGATTCTTGGCCCATGTTTTATATATTTGGGAGATTGGAAGTATTCCTTTCTCTATCAGGTTTCAAGTTTATGAGACATGACTGCCTTTGTGTTTATATTTTTCTAGGGCTATATTTATCATACATGCATGCAGGTTGATGATGATTGTAGGGGTGTGTGCCCTACTTTCTTTACATGTGCTAGTATGGCACAACTGTATTGTTTTAATTATGGAAAGTATATCTTTTCTTATTGAAAATCATTTCTCTTGATACCCACTTGGGCTGTCCTTATCTTTTTTAGGGGATGCCTTTACACTTTGATGTCCTTTATTCCATATATTTCTCAATGTCCTATTTAGTATGCACATACCAGCCTTTGTTGATGTCATCTATTCTCTCTTCTTGCTGGGGTATGCTTCCAACCCTAGGTGAAGGACTTGGATGATAAGACATGAAGTTTTAGACTAGCTTAAGGAGTTAAAGCTTGGAGACAAAGTTGTTATGGTTTAGATTTTCCTCTACTTAGATCCTTATGTTGTATCATACATGTAAACCCTTATGGGATATTATGATGTACTTTTCTAATCTTTTGTGAAAATTGAATATAGTCATTATTTTTATTCCACTACTATACTTTGGTAGTTTTGAATATCAATTAAGTTAACTATCAACGTCGGTTAATACAGAAACATCGATGCCTAACAACAATAGGCATCATTCACACACAAAAATCGACACCTATCTGCAACTTTAAACAAAAAAATTTGCACCCGATCAGGGTGTTTATCATCTGTTTCTAGATACAAAAACCGACATCTATCCACATAAAATGACAAAAAAATTTCTTGAGTTATGATCATAATTGTCGGCTGTCGACTAAAAATCGACACTAAATAGGAAAATTGGGAGGAAAATATTTTCGCGGGGACAATGTGTGAGCACACATCCTTGTCCTTTGGAAAAAAAACTGATGACAAATGAGGGGATAAATTTTGCCTCATGAAGGATGTTTAGTTGTCAGTTCCTTATCAAAATCTGACAACTACTTAGGGATAAAAAATTTTGTGGGGGCTTGACGCGAAACATATGTCGTCAGTTATAGTACAATCGACGTCGAATTGAAAATATTTGGAGGCAAATTTTTCCCCCTGGAAAATTGGATTTCGTGGGTGATTTTGGACGCCAGTTTTTATGTCAAAAAACCAACATTAAAGAAAAAGTAATGCCCGTATCTTTTGTAAATCAGTCAGCCTTCACATATAGGTGACAGTTGTCCTTTTTAGCCAACGTCGTAGTGTATTGGCTTCATTTATTTAACTTTAACCGACGCTGCCAAATGTGACGTGATATGTCATTTCTATACTAGTGTTGTATGAAACACTCTTATGATGTGGGCCCAATGTTTGACAAATGCATTTTTAGAGAGTTTTTGTGATAAGAAGATGTCATGATATGGGTCATAGAAAGTATCACAAACTGAACAAGCGAGACCTACAAACCCTCAAGCAAGACTTGAATGCCCCTCAAGAAAGACTTGTAGGCCATGCAAGAAAGTGTTGCAATCCCAGCTAGCAAACATTGTATGCCCCGAAAGTGAGTACTACAAGACCTGTAAGCAAGTGTTGCAAACCTCGCAAGCAAGTGTTGCAAGCACTACATGCATGAGCTGCCATCCCAACAAGAAAGAGATACAAGGCCAACTAGAGAGTGTTGCAAGCCCTACTAGCGAGTACCACAACTGACATTCTCATTTCTTTGTCTTACTAGGACAGTGTCAAAGAATTTTTAGGAACTTACTATGAGAGGAAACTGTCATGATATGGGTAACAGCTCCTCTCGAAAGAATTTTCACAAACTTTTTTTTGAGGACACTACTACGATATGGGCCTTGGCTTGCGATTAATGCATATTGTAAGAATTGATGTGAGGGGACAATCCAATGAAATGGGATCTAGCTCCTCCCAAATGAATTTTTAGGGACTTAGAAATTGATCTTGAAACCCCTAATTTTGAATTAGAAAAAACTAGGAATGTGGGTAATACACTTAGAACCTATGCTAAAATACATTTATTAGGCAATTCCTTGTGTACACCTAATGAAACTAAACAATCTCAAAATTTTCTTAGTATTTTATGCCAAATTGATAACCACTTACCCTGCCAAATTAACTCCTCTTCCTAAAACACCCGCACCATAATGACCGGTTAGAGAGAAAAGATCCCCCTACCCCGTGCCTATCACTGCAATGCAAGAAACATATCGTTAACCCTTATTCCTCTCTCTATTCAATCTCATTTTCCACTCAACAATCCTCAGTCTTCCTGTCGATACTATAGCCCTAAAGTGAGGCCTCAATTGCAAATCAACCTATTGTGTAGATAACCAAAGATGAAATCGGGAAGGTTAATGTCCTAGAGTAGCTCTGTGTGAAACCATACTGATTCAGACTCCAGACACAGTGAGGAATCAAGGAGTCACCCTACTTGTTGAATCTATGGTGCTTCAAGCTACAGGCATAGCAATGGTCCATTTCCCTTTGTGCCAAATCCCTGATCAGCTTTAGATTCCCTTTGTCATTCCTTTCTAGTCGAGAATCTGACTCACAACAACTGATCAAAATGAGGGCATCGACAACGACAACCATCTGAACTAGGGCGAGCTCGAAAGAGGATAGGCGGTGACATATATCAGATACTAAGGAACCTCTAAAGGGGACCACAACATCAAATTTTGGGGTAGCTCCACATCGACGGTGGTAAATTCATCAAATTGTCTTCAGCGGTCGGAACTTCATCATCCAGGTAAGATCCTGACCTTCAACTACACTTATTGTACATACGTGATTGTTGCCTTTCTTCTCCCTCTCCCTTTGAATCAAATGCACATGGTTTATTGGACAGAAAGCTTACAAGTGCACTTCTTGTACATGTCGTTCCTGAATTTTCGCAACTGTATCTATAATCTATAGTATTCCAAGGCATGGACCACCGTTGCAAGATATAGATCATGAGTGTGATAGCTCTCCTTGTGTTTATTTAGTTGTCACAAAGAAAAAGAAATCACGTTATTGTCTTGCATCATCATACAACCCAAATCATTCTTTGACGCATCACAAAAGACTATATAACCTTTCCCTTATTCTGGAAAAACCAACACTGGTTCACTGGTCAGCTTTTCCTTCAAAAGCTAGAAAGAATGTTGAAACTTGTCATCCCAGACAAACAAAACAACTTTCCTTGTCAACTTTGTTAGGGGTAATGCTCATACACTGAAGTTCTTGATGAGCCTCCTGTAGTAGCTTGCCAAGGCAAGAACACTACAAACCTCTGTAGGTGTCTTCGGCTGCTCCCACTCCAACACTGATACTACCTTCTTCGGGTCTACACAGACTCCTCTAGTAGATGTCACATGTCCAAGGAAAGACACCTCCTTTAGCCAGAATTCACTCTTGATGAACTTTGTGTATCGTTGATGCTATCTCAACAAAGTCAACGCCTGTCATATATTTTGTTCATCTTGCTGACTATCTCTAGAGTATATCAAAATATTTTATATAAACACAAATACAAACTGATCAAGATAAGATCTGAACACCCTATTTATCAGGTCCATAAATGCTACTGGTGCATTAGTAAGCCCAAACGACATAACTACAACTCATAGTGACTATATCTTCTCCTAAAAGCTAACTTTGGAATGTCATCTGTCTTGATCGACAACTAGTGATAACCCAACCTCAACTCCATCTTTGAAAACACTATGAAACCCCACAACTGGTCGAACATATTATCTATTTGCAGTACATGATACTTGTTCTTAATCATCACCTTGTTCAACTATCGATAATCTATGCACAACCTCATGGATCCATCCTTCTTTTTTACAAAAACACAGGAGCAACCTAAGCAGACATGCTTGGTCTAGTAAAACCCTTCTCAAGAAACCCTTGCAACTACTTCTTTAGCTTTTGCATCTCAGATGGCACCATCCTTTATGGTGTCTGTGCTATCAGTTGGGTACTGAGAATTAGATTGATCTCAAAATCAATATCTCTAGGAGGGGGTACTCCTGGGAACTTGTCAGGATACACAACCTCAAACTCACAAACAATAGGTACTTCTTGGATACTAGGACTCCTCACCTTGGTATTTACCACATGCACCAAGAACACATCACAACCCTACCTCATCAGCCTCTCTGCTGTCATCATTGATACCAGACACGTCAGAAGAATTTTCCTATCTCCTTGGAAAATCCAAAAAAATCACCATTACAAAATGTCACCACCTTGCATGGAACCACAGTCCAAGACCACTCAGTACTTCTCCAACGTATCCATTCCAAGGATCACATTGAGTACATGCATATCAAGTGGTATAAGATCCACTTGAATGTTGCATCTTGAGAAAGAAAGAACACATGATGGACACACCTCCCACAGTTCGGCAGAACCAACCAAAGGGGTTTCCAAACAAAGACTATCACATCTGTGACTAACATGTAAAGAACAACTAGCAATCACTTATATAGTGATTAAAGAGTGTGTCACACCCATGTCAACCAAAACATATATAAAACGTGTAGAAGACAAATCAGAATGAAATAAATCCATCTGGCCTGTCACGACCTGAGGGTTGACTACTCCTTCTGGATGACTCATAGCATAGAATTACACCATTTCTTATTGTCCCCCCCACTCGTCAAAGCCTTTTGAAGGTTACCAAGAACTCTAGGATTCAGCATTGGGGACAGTCGCCTGAGGTTGGGTCATAGTCATCCTATCCACCATATGCGTAATCGTAGCCATGAACTGTCTAAATATGGACTGAAAAGTAGGGCTGGCTATAGTTGCTGGGTTGATCTAAGGCACCTCTAACATACCATCAACCCTCTTCTGCCTCCAGGAACCACCACCTAGTGCAACAACACTGCTCTCGACAACATGTTCTTTGTGTTCTCTGGACATATCTCTACTCATTTTGCATAAGCGAAAGCTACAATCAGATATACTAGATACACTAGAACAAACACAACTGTAGTCCTATGTCCCTGTATACTTACCAAGCCTAGAGCTATGATACCAACCTAAACTGTGATGCCCAACGCCACACAAAGCGAGATTACTCAAAAAAAGTCACTAATCAACCACATTACCACAAAACAAGGTAAATTACAACCGATCACATCACAACATCTCAATTTGAAACATATTATATATAAGGCCACAATCTTGTGCCAACTATATCTCACACATACCAAGGGATATTATATATCATTGTTAACTGTCTATCAAGACACAACCTGTTACATGTAGCAACATGTTTTTATATACAAGCCATATATGTACAACCATGCCATACATCCAAAACCACGTATCCATGTAAAACTCCTATAAAACTCCCCTAAGGACGTGAGAGTATAGGGACGACACATAAGACTCTACTACAAAACATTAGCAGCATATCCAACCTTTAACATCTACTGCTCCTCTTGCTGCTCAACCTCAACCACACGATCTCTCCCTTGTCATGCACACCCACCTAAAATATGTAGAAACCCACCAGGTGAGACCAACATCCCAACGAGAGATATAACTCTCCTCCAACATCTAATATAAGCACAGATAAGCCAAAGCAGGAAGATAACATTATTATCAGAATGAGAAAATTTAGCTAAATGATATAAGAAAAGACCATGAACACTTTTAAGTAGTTTAGGCATCTACAAATGAGCAGTAGAACATCTTATACTTTTTGAAGGAATATGAAGAACATGTATAACTGTTATCAATTAAATAACATAAGAAACAAGGCAAGGGGTCATCTAATGTGAATCATATTCGACCCTAATCAAATATACTACATGGTTGTATTGCATCTTTTATTATTATGCCCTAAGGATTTGAGGCATACCACTCAAATCCAATTGACCACTACAAAGTTGAAATTGGTACCATACAAGATCTATGGAAGAGCCGGACTCCAGGATCTCACCACACTTCCTAGTCAATATGAGAGAAACACCACAGAGAAATAACAATCAACAAAAATAGTGACATATAGTCAAGTTGATAGATGCCTAGCCCGCCTTGGTACATAGCACGACACTAAAGAATAGGATCACACATGGCCATTCTAAAAAGAGGCATACATGCAGTTATACTGTTTCCTATCACATATCATAATATCACAATATCTGATGCATGACCACAACCATCCTCTATCAACCACAATTGTGAATACAAGGAGATACCTTAACTTGTGGCCCCGCATATTCAACAATATGCACTCCGAGATTCCCATAGGAATTTCTCGGTTCACCATCCAACAAATACTAACACTGAAGATGGATCTATGGTATAGGGAAACTACATGTTAGGGTTTCACTTTATTAGTTATGCTAGTTGGGTGAATTAAGGATGCACAATACAAGTGGACATGCATACTCTAATTATTTCTAGCAAGCATAACTGTGAAACAACTCCAGAAGATATAAAACATGTGAAGAAATAACTTGTCACATCACTACATGATACAATTATCTCACTGCCTTAATCAAGGCCATCACCATCATCACATGCTATCACTGCCATACAAGGCTAACATCATTATCATATCACTAAAGGATAACAACCCCTCATCTCATAACTGGAGGAAATCACCTCACAATAGGCATTAAGCATTTTCCAGGTCATAAGACCCATCACATAGTTCATGATCATCATCATTTTCTCATCATGCCATAAAAGACACATAATCATCACCTTGTATCACATCAATCACACCATATTATTCACTAACTATGTTATTCATTTCTCCTATAAGGTTAGGATTAAACAAATAGGAGAGAGAAAACATTAACTCATGTGATTCATTTCAAGAAAGCTCAACAAGTACATTCTACAGATGAGATTAGGGTCAGGATTTCTCAAATAGATGATTAGGGTTTCCATTTCAACATTCATCATTAAACCCTAGATAGACTATCTCCCACTTTCTTGAAGCACATTAGGGTTTAACATTTGTATTATAGTCATCCAACCAATCAATCCAGTTAAGCCAACACCTTGTTGTGACCGAAACACATCATAGCACATGTAGAGACTCACTAGGTCAGCACACTATAGCGACCACTTCACACACTCCATGTGCAGAGACCATTAGAGTTAACCCACTAAGGGTAGCGAATGCAACACATGGGTGTCAACCTCTATTGCAACCGAAACAAAAACATGTTGCAACCCATCAAACCAAAACA
Source organism: Alisma plantago-aquatica (assembly GCA_963693085.1). Lineage (NCBI taxonomy): Eukaryota > Viridiplantae > Streptophyta > Magnoliopsida > Alismatales > Alismataceae > Alisma > Alisma plantago-aquatica. The sequence continues at coordinate 1,318,120,399 of OY856410.1, read as the reverse complement.
TATGTATCAACTGTAAGAGATTGTTGCAACCAAGCAAAGCTCAAGGTGTAGCGACCAAAGGTGATTGGGGTTAGCGATGTGGCGCCCAAAACATATCACCATATAAACATGAATCAACTCAAACTAAATCTCACGTTGTAATTGCAAGAAAGCCAAGTGTAGTGACCAACCCACTACTAGAGTTAGGGTTTGTTGCGCCCGCAACAACCCATCAAGCATGTAGCGACCACAACCTCTAAAGAGGAGTGTGGCGACCCTAAGGTCAAGATACTCCAAACAACACATAACCATACTCAAAAAAGAGTTGAACCATGATCAAAATAGATGGTGAACATCAATAAAGCCAAGCGTTATTAAGGGAAAAACTCCTTGCAATGATGGGAAACAAAACCCTAAAACTAGTGTCACAAAGGCACACATGTAAAGCTATGATGATGAGAGGAAAAATCATGCGTCAAGCTTATGTAAAATAAGAGATCAAAACTTACACCTACATAAGATGGTTGAATCATAACATGGTGATAGAACCAAAGATCATGTTGCATGTAAGAATCAACAACTCCTCCATCCATTAGAATCAAGTATATGAAATTAGGATTTAAGATAAAGAGTAATCCATGTAAGAGTACTACAAAATCATAAACCCTAGATCTTGATAACATCATCTAGCATCTTAATATCATGTTTTAGATATGAAATCAATAACATGCAAGCAAGTTAATAATGCAATAATAGAAGAGGGGAAGTTATATAAAATGCCTAAAGAAGAGATCAAGCTCCAAAAACCATAACCTCCAAAAGAGAATAGGAACTCCAACTTGGATCAACACCATGGCCACAAGGTCACCTCAAGAAGACAAGAAAACACCAAGGACAAAGGATTTCAAGAAGAAAGATCTCAAACCCTAGATCAAACAAAGAAGGAGAAAGAAGAAGTAATGAAACTTCATTCCACCTAGGTACCACCATAGTCAAACCATAGTCTCTGACCTTTGTGAGGAGAAACTCCTCAAGATAGACATCATGGTCGAGCCATAGTCCCACAGACAAGAGGGGGAAGAATGTAGGGTTCTAAAGGGAAACAAGATCAAGGGTGTAGAATCACTTTCCAAGAAGGAAGATCACCCAAGAATCACCACAAAGAAGATGATCAAGCTCAAAATCACCACATGCAAGGATGATCGACCACCAAAGCTCCAAAATCAACCTTCTCTAGCTCCACCAAGCTCCAAGGCTGAACACTAGGAGAACAGAGGGATAAAAGAGCTAAAGGGATTTCTTGAAAGTAGAAGAGAGAGAGCTTGTATACACATGGGTAGGATAGAGGTGGAAGATATAAGGTGTCAAGATGTTAGGGCATAAAAAGGACACTTGTACACCAAAGGATCGACCATGCATGCACACATGCAAGAAAAACAGTAAAACCAAAGTGGTGTAGCGACCACTTGATCCCCAAATTGAACATGGTCAAAGATCATACATGCAACAGTTTCAAGACACCTCAAAAGCCTTGTATCGATCGCAACAAAAGAAAACCAAGGGTGTTGCAGTCGTAACACATCAACGAGGCAAAACCCTAGCGACCAAGCCAAAGGTTAAAGAACCAAGGTCAAAGAAAACCAATCAAACATGGTGTAGTGGTCGAATCACTCTCAATACTTAACATCAAGGTCACAACACTGGTCGCTACACTCAAGAACATGCATGGTTGACATCACCATCCATGCAACTTATGCAAACCCTAATATCACCTCAAGATGCCACATCATCAACCAAGGTCCAAACAAGGCACCCCATAGCATGATATTCTCTATCATGATGCTAAGGCAAAGAAGCATAATCTACATGTAAAAAGTTGCATTATAAACCCTCAACATGGGCAAATTACAATTTGGTCCAAAACAAGCACATATATATCAAAGCTAGCTCAAACATCAACCAAACTGGATAGAAATGAAAACATAAGAATGTCACATGATATTAAGGAATCTCAAGAGATTAGATTAAGGTTTAAGCATCTTATCAAGCAAAGAAAGTACAAACAAGCACTAAATTACGTCAGGGGTCTTACAAATATGACTGGGGACCATTATATCTTTCTTCTTGTGGGTCACTTATAAATGGATTGACATGAGGTATGAATTTACACTAGTACAGAAACAACATTCAATGTCACTTTTCTGGGCGTCGGTTATTTAGGAAATCCGACGCCTATAACATTCAACATCGGTGATGTAGGTCATCCGACGTCTATAGTCAAGACACGGGTACTGCTTTGTATTCAGCGTCGGTTGGGTAACAAAAAACCGACGCCTAAAATTGTCCACGAAATCCAATTTTCGAGTGAAAAAAATTTGGCTCCAAAGTGTCACATATAGCGTCGGTTTTTTACCATCAAACCGACGCCTATATAAGATGAAAATTTGCGCGAAAAGTTCCAGCTTAGGTGTCGGTTATCCTTTGATAACCGACGCCGATAATGGTTCCCGCCAAATTATTTAGGGCAAAATTTGTCTAATTGGACGTCAGTTGTTTAAGTGGAACCGACGCCGAAGACGTTAGGTGTCATTTGTATTTGATAACCGACACCTTTTACCAACTTAATAGACCCACAAACAGCAACTGTTCCCCTTTCTTCTATTTCATCGTCTTCTGTTTCATCGCCCACTGCTGCTCGCCGCCTGGTGCCTGCTGCTTCTCGCTCGCCGCCGATGCTGCCTGCTACTTCCTCGCCGTCGACGGCGCTGCTACTGCTCTGCGTCGCCACCGCTGACCTCCGCCTTCCTCCTTGCATCGCCGCCGCACCGCCTTCCTCCTTGCTCACGCCCTACTGCGGCTCCTTCCTCCCTTCGTCGCCACCGCGCCGCCTTCCTCCTTGCGTCGCCACCACACCATACCATATTTCAGGTATTCTGACCCCAATACTCTTAATAGTTTGAACTATTCCAGCCTTAAGGGTCAACAACAAGGAATGTATGTCCTTTCTACATCCTAAAATATACGTAAGTGAGCATTTATTGCACGTTCATCGGCTCATTGTTCGATTAGTTATATTATTTGGTTAGAACATTCTATTGCAAAATTGAAATGATTATTGATGATAATCTACAATGTAGTCAGATTACTATACTGAAAGGTAGTTACTAATGTTATAGCCTAGAGTTCTCCTGATTTCTTGAGAATTTTGCATCATGCCCTGTACACACAATCACAAACTGGGTTTTCTTAGGATCCATTTGCAATGGTTTTGGTCCAGAATTTTGGTAGATATATTGAAAATATTTTGGTTTTAACTTTCCATATGAACATTTTAAATTATGCTTTTAGATGATATGAATGACCAATATTATCAACTCTTCCCTTTCACCCTCTTTGGCTAGTGCAATACCCAATAACACATGAGAACTTTATTTCACTAATAGAGAAACTAAATATTGGCACACGATAGCATTTCCCATTCAACTCATTCATTCTACTTGCAAAAAGGTAAATCAATAAAGACACAAAATATCAATATTCACACACTATATCACATGATAAGTTAGAAGTTACTATACATCACAAAAAAATATTTGATATTTTGTTTGGGTGTTCTTGTGAATTAGCCACACTCTCTACATCGAGGAGGAACTATGCTTTAGGCCAAAACCCCCTATAAAATCCTCTTTATGGTGTCTTCTATTCATGTCCGACATCTCAAAAAGATGCTCATTTGCTTCAAACTTCTTTACCTTCATTATAAATCATGGCTTATTGCTTGCTTATAGGTTTTGTTAGTGAGGCAGTTACATGACACATGCTTGTTATTTTGTGTACATTTTTCATAATTTTCATAATAAGGAAGAAATAAGGACAAAACTCGACCGACCATTTAACTGGAAATGGCCTGTTACCTGATCGGTCGAGTTCTGTGAGTGCACAACTCGACCGATGCAATCTTTAGAAAATCAACCAAGGATGATCAATCGAGTTCTATGAGTGCACAAGTCGACCGATGCAATCTTCAGAAAATCGACCAAGGATGATCGGTCAAGTTTCAATCCAGGAAAACTCGATCGACCAAGTGCCTGTAATCCATTTTCTAATTTGTATTTAAAGTGATTAGCACTTGGTGAAATTTGTCCCAAACATTTTTCTCTTCTAAGTTACAAGTCAATTCATCATTACAAGTGATTACATAGATGTTTTAAGGTCGTTTACATAGAAAACCCAAAACGCACACTTGTAGCCATTTTGACTTGAACTTGACCCATTCTAGGGCTTTGGATTTTAGATCCTTTTCATGTACCTAATGCCTACAAACAATCTTAATGAAGCTAAATGTTTGCTTTTTTAATATCAATATCATTTTCAAATTTGATGTTTCATTATCTTCTAGTTAATACAAATGCTAAATGTTTGCCTTTTTAATGTTTTCCTAAGATTTAAACTTGTCCATTCTAGCATCCTAATTTGATTTGATTAAACCCTAACATTGATGAAACCCTAAAATCAATTGTGATGAAACCCTAAGCCCCTGTTTGGTTCGGGACTGAGATTCTGTAGTCTGGACTGGACTGTGCGGGGTTAGTCAGTAGATCTGGATTGGTGTAGTCTGGATCTAGTATGATTCTGTTTGGTAACCCAGTCTGATTCTGGTCAGCTGATCTGATTTGAGTCTGGTTCAGTCTGATTATGTTTGGTTATCAGTCTGACTATAGTCTGATTCTATTTGGCAACCTAGTCAGGATCTGTCTATTCTATCCTCTTCTAACAGAAATGACTTAACAGTTACCCAATATGTGAAGCTGTGACGGCACTACAATACAAGTAACAATTTTAGAAAAAAATATATCCATACACAATGTGGATGATATTATTTGTTGTTTAGTGGTATGGATATAAGATGAGTATGCTCTTTTTATATGTTTATTTTAAATATATAATATACATCTGTCTTGTCTTGTGTGGCATCTTGTATTTATGTATATAGTCATGCGTATTCGATCCAATAATTTGTAATAGACAAGATAATTGAAATTGTCATGATAGAACATAAAATTACACACATGTAGCATAACCATTTGAATAGAAACATGTCCATATCACAGTTACACATAATTCTTACATAATAATAAAAGAAATGACAAAGAAGTTTTCATTTGAATGATGATTTATTTTGATCCCAGGTAGGACCATCCCAGTTGGCCCACTTCAGGGCCTCATCATATTCGTCCCACGAAACGGGACATTCTTCCTGCACAGGCTGCATGGGTTGTTTGACATCATCTTTTAGCCAGTCAAACAACAATGGCAGATGACAAACATGGTGATTGACCCCTTCCTCCTTTCCTTGTTCCTGACTCCCATGTTTGCCCCCATTAACTGAAGTCCCGCAACATTGTTTTTGCATACAAGATTTTCTTCAACATATTTTTTTATCTTTGATGGAGACATCAATATCTTTTCGTATTTGCCCAGTGACTTTGATCTCAATGGCGGCATCTATATTTTATAAAAAATTTAAAAATATGAGCACACAATGCAAGTAATACTTATAGTAATGTATTGAAATATAAGTTGTCAAGCAAACATACACAAATGCAAGTTTGAACGCGATGTAAGTCTCGTAATCAAAAGCGTAAAGTAGATGTGCATAAAGTAGATGTTTAATCAAACGATGGAAAAAAACTGATTGTGCCCATAAGTTGTACAACATAAAGAAATAGAAATTAGAGACAACCAAACATAAACAAATACAAACTTGAGCTACTATGTTACAACTTCATGCATTATTGTTGTTTTCGTCATTCGTAAGGTACTCAGCAAGTGCTGGTGGATAGGTGCGACGAGTAGTCACAAAGTTCCGTCGAACGCCGTGCTGGTCAATGGTGGGGGAGGCACTAAATCTCCTAAAATGAAAAGATCATCTGTTATGAACTCTCTCATGATGTGCTGCCACTACAGTTGCAGCTCACTCAAAGAAATGTAAGACCCCCCTGTTACGTGTAGAAATTGACGCCACACCTCCCTCCAAGCCTGAGCAGTATATACTCCATTCACACATCTCCCCATGAGATATTGGGTTCTCATCAAACCTCTCAGAACCATATCAAGCTCTCTACACCATATAACATATGTCGTAGTTTGTTGTGCAGCCATATTACAAAATTCGGTATGTATATAATATTGCAATTAATATCCATAAGAATTGAACAGAATTAAGAAAATAACATAACTGCGGGTATAATTCAAATGTTACGATTTTGTGATCAAGTAATATATGGCATAAAATGTGATACATCCATAAGAATGGAACAGAATTGAGAAAAATACAAAGTTTGCGATGTAAGTGTAACAACAACTTTATGGAGTCATCGGGGGTGAAGGAGTATCCAAAAGCAGAGTACAACTATCTTCCAACCTCCGAACGGAGGCTTGTAAAACTTCATACTCGTACTGTTTAGAGGTGTAAACATGTTGGAAGTCGTGATGGATTTCAACAAAGTCCTTCATGTTCATCTCCTGCCCCCATACCGACTTGCACTCGTAAGTTAGTAATGTAATTTCAGCCTTCAGCGAATCAGTTGTTGGGGGGAGATTGACTGCCCAATGAAATATTTGCATCGGTCTTTTCCCTAAAAATATTTCCCAAATCCGAGTTAAAAACAACAAATTCACCATTTACTTAGCTAGTGCAACTAATTATTTGTGGTTGTACTAGCGCACCTCTCTAGAAGGACATATATAATACATTTCTCCCAGCCTTTGACTCAGAATGCCAAAATCATATAACCCTGCATCCTCTGTGTTAACTGGCAATGCTGCAACCAGACCACAATCACACCTCGGAACTTCAGATAGATTGATCGACATCTAAAACACGATTAATGATTAGTAACATAAACTTGGCTTCAAAACATATGTCTCTGTATGAGACTTAGGTTTGAAAGTAGTTCGTTAGTCGCATTTGAATGTTGAAACATGTAGTGAAGCCACACTTAATTACATATAATTATATTACATCTATGATGTATTGTATCCCTCTTCCTCCGTTGAAGAGTCATTACCACTCAGGAGGTCGAGTCGTTCGCGTAGATATAGACGCCTCCCCCGCAACACTTCAATTTCTTCTCTTAGCCGGTCTGTGTCTGCTCTAGTGGAACTTACAAAGTCACATTGTTCTGACCATGTCTTGTGTTCATTGCGTGCATATGCAAGTTGTGTTACCAGCGCATCCCTAACTGCAGTTAACGTGGCAAGTGTATGATGTATGCGATGCGCGGGCAACATCATGTGACATCTGTTTGGAACAACTCCCCTACCACATGTAAAATATGGCATGTGGGGGTTGTTGTCTTCAAACCGGCCATTTGCCGCATCTGTGGTATCCATGTACACTCGTACGGTGCACTGGAGCCCACATGTACACTGCGGCATTCCATTCTACATTTCAAGACTGAAAACCTAATCAAACAAAATGGGATATTTTTTATTATGGGCCATATAAAATGTTGAGGGGCTAGAATAATTAGAGAACACATGTGAAACATACATTGTTATTAAACAAAGAGGGGCACAACACATGTCAACTCTTACATGAGTTTTCATATTTTATAGAAATGAGGATAACTACAAAGTCAGTTCAACGAGTATCCCAAATAAAAGTGGAAATGGTTTCACGTTGTACATCACCCTCCCTTGCATCTGTCACATTTGTTCGGTGTAGCAAACTTAGATCGACGCCATTGGGTGGGAAGACAGATGTTGTACTGTTGTCAGGTATTTCTTCCATAATAGCGTCACCATCATTTTGGCGACGTATGAAATTGTGGAGGATACAACAAGCCATTACGAGGCGACACAGGGAATGAATAGGATATGTCGCCCCCTTTTTAAGGTAGGCAAACCGCCTCTTAAGCACTCTGAATGCTCTTTCGAGGACATTACGCAACTGAGCGTGGCGGTGGTTGAACATTTCCTTCTTGTTGTTGTATGAATGTCTGTTACCCCGATACTCAGATATATGGTAAGCTGTGTTGCGATACGGTGCAAGAAACTGTCGAGTGTTTGCGTATCTTGCATCCACTAGGTAATACTTTCCTGCAGGGACTTTAAAACCGCCTGTAGTCGTTGCTACTTGTAGGACCCTTTGGTCAGCGGCCGAACCCTCCCAGCCAGTGAGTACATATGTAAACTCCATTGAGAAGTCTACATCATCCATGACATTCAGGGAGACATTCCCTTTTCTATCTCGGTAATGATTTTGCTTGTCACGTCTTACCAAGACTGGGACGTGTGTCCCGTCAATAGCACCGATGGCATTCTACAATACCATAATCGAGTTTCAACATACAAAAAAACTACGACGGTAATAAATAGTACAGGAGATGACTGTTACTACCTTGAAGTAAGGGTAGAACCTTGGGTTCCCAGATATATGACGATGTGTGTTTGTGTTTGTGGTTTGCATGACAATATAGTCATTGCACAACGCGCACACCGCGTCCAATACTTCGTTGAACTTTCTGCTGATGGTTTCACCAGAGTGGATGTAGTCCTCCTCCAAAGCACGATTGGTATGGCCATGGCCAACCATCTGAAGGAAGTAGCATATAGCCTCAATTGATGAGACTCCTCTACTACTCTTTAACAAGCCACGATCCTCAAGCTTGTGTACAAGGGTATTTATAGTTTGTGGACGCATTTGGAATAGGTCATAAGCCCTCTTTTCATGACCAAACATTATTTCTAGCACCTTGTGGTGCCCACTCCTAATACTAACTGATCTAGGTATTGAAGGAGGTACGTCATCATCATCAGAAATATCATCCATGATGGAGTTAGCTATTGACTCAGCTATTGCATCAGCAACACGATTTGCTGTACTAGTCACGATATCTATAATATGTGGTAGGAGGTCTATTGGTTCTGTATGCCCACTACCCGACATGATGCCTACAACCAAAACAATTTCAAACTTTCATGATTCGTACATTAAAAAGAGTAGCAACATGATCATAATATGATATATGTGAATGAAATTGAACAACATGAACATTAAATACGAATAAAATTGACGCGCTACAAATGTACTGATGCATCATATTTATTACAACAGTGAAATGGTTTTCCTATTTGTAAACAAATAAACCATCATCAAAAACTAAAATCTTGAAGTTCATTGATAAACGATACTAGTTAATTGATAAACGATATTGGAAAGTAAACCACAACCTGAACCCTCCTATAAGTTAGGATGCCGAAGGACTTGTGTTATTACCACTACTACCACCAACATTGCTACAAGTATACCACGTAGATGGTATACTTGTCGTGGCATTGAAGTTTGATGATGGAAACTGTGAAGCATATCCCTGCTGAGATGGCACATAATCGGATGCCATTGAAGGTCGGGCTGGTGCACTGCCTATGTGGGACCTTTCCCAAAGATCATGCAACCATATAGTTAGTTTATGTGGGGTGTCAGTGAGGCTGAGGTAGATCGTATGGTTTGTCAAATCCTTGATGGCGTTCACAAGAGTTGTAAACACTTGTGTAGGGGCTTCGGGAAAATTGTCATTGAAATGTTGTAAAATTGTTGTAAACTCCTCTTTTTCAATGGCTCTACTGGCGACACCTGTGCCCAACTCGTGTACCTTTGTGTACACTTGTGTGAATTCAGATAACACTTCATTAGAAAGGGTGCATCGTTCGTGTGGCAAGGATGTCCGCTTCCTGCGCCTGTGGCTATGAGGAGTCCTTCCCCCAATGCCCTGGGAATATTTGCCACCTCCCCCGGTGTCGGCCTCACTCTGCATCCCGGGTGCGCCTATGTCCGGTTCCACAATGGGCGTTTCTGAGGGCATTGCTATATTAGATGAATCTAGGTCGGAAACAACTTCTTCCTCGGAGGCGACGTCGGATGGTCTATCCGTAGAAGACATTGCATGATGTCCTCTAGCAATGTTCCTCCCCGCCATCAGCTCGATGTTGTAGTAGTGGGGAAAGGGCCGATTAACCAACCTAGCAAGATCTTTGTTTACCTAATTTTGAAAAATATGAGTTTATTACGATAACAATATTTATATGTGGAAAAGACTAGTTTTCGGTCAATGTAAGGTTATTGTATGTACCGCAAGGGTCTCCTTCCACTCAGGGGTGTCGGGCAGCCTTGGCTTGTTCCTAACTTCATCCCATCCGACACCACTCTTGTTTATTACAAGCTTAAGTTTGACATAGTCCCTCTTGAGATTCTTCCACCTAGTTTTTACCTGGTCCATCGTTAAGTCCGGCGTCAACATCCTATTTTGCATCTGACAGACCGTCTCCCTCCATGCATCCCTTGTAAACTGTCCATCGATACACCTACCCATATCATACTGCTTCCTCAGTGTTGAAACTAAACCGTCATCACTGTCTCTCAACCATATAAAATGCAACTTCGGGTCAGTGGAAGACATACTCCCGTATCTGCTGCAATATATAAATAATGTAAGCGGTGTTTATAGCATGTATAAATATATAATAAGCAATATATTCCATACACATCCAAGCATGATTTTCTACCATCAATGTTACCTTATACATTTACCTATTTACATTTGGTCAATTATGTCCAGAGATTCTGTAAATGGAATAAAAAAATGTCTGAAATTCAAGTTTCAGACTTGGGGAATGTCCTAATTGCAACAACATGGGCCTATGCAAGTATAGCTTCATTACATTATCAGATTAATTAAACTACAGACGTCTAACTCATTGTACAATTCAAATATTATTCTACACATGTCAATTCAATTCCCAAGCTTACTGAATAGCTAATTAAACTATTTCAGTTGTATATTATATTACTTACCTATAAGGCAGGAGACCAGATTCTTTTAATATATTGTGACTATTGACAAGCATTGAAGGGAGTCAGGTGATAATTCAATTGAATTTTTAGCAATTTGCATGTAAATTTTGTAGTACTTGCACTTATACATACACATCAACAAATACATGTGTAGAGTAAGAAACATATGTAATTTGAATAATCATGTGCTACAATTATTATACAAATCAGTTGCAATTTTTCCTTTCCTTGATTTCTCTTGTTTACCCCAAATTATTATACCAATCCCAACCGAATCAAGACGCAAGTACCAAAATTAAACCCTAGTTTTCTCCCACAACAAAAATTAGTCACTCTTGTTCTTCCTTAGAACACAGAGCAGACATGGATCATAAGGCCCTCTCAAGGAGGCCATGTCAAGGACAAGTAACGGTCCTTGTAGACTTTAGTCTTTGTCAAAAATGATGATGATGATATCATTTAAGCATATTTGTATAAAAACAAAATGCATGAATACTATTGTCAGTAAGTAGTAATTATATATTCACATTCAATGAGCTCATATTCAACTTTCAGACTTGGGGAATGTCCTAATTGCAACAACACGGGCCTATGCAAGTATAGCTTCATTACATTATCGGCTTAATTAAGATGCATTTTATATAGCATGCATCCTACTATGAAAAAATTTGACAGCCCACATACAGATTACAAAGCATACATGTACCACATTCTGATCACTGAATTGAGTTAGCATTTATTAGCATCATCTACCTTATCATTTCAGTGTTACAGCTAGGTTCTTATATTCATCTACTCATTCTCACCTTTTACCTAATCATAGAATCTAACCACCTCATATTAATCGTTATGTATATATCATACTGAATAGTACAATACAGACATCTAACTCATTGTACAATTCAAATATTATTCTACACATGTCAATTCAATTCCCAAGCTTACTGAATAGCTAATTAAACTATTTCAGTTGTATATTATATTACTTACCTATAAGGCAGGAGACCAGATTCTTTTAATATATTGTGACTATTGATTATATATTAACAATCGACAAGCATTGAAGGGAGTCAAGTGATAATTCAATTGAGATTTTAGCAAGTTGCATGTAAATTTTGTAGTATTGTACTTATACATACACATCAAAAAATACATGTGTAGAATAAGAAACATAATAAGAAACATATGTAATTTGAATAATCATGTTCTATAATTATTATACAAATCATTTGCAATTTTTCCTTTCCTTGATTACCCCAAATTATTATACCAATCCCAACCGAATCAAGTACCCAAATTAAACCCTAGTTTTCTCCCACAACAAAAATTAGTCACTCTTGTTCTTCCTTAGAACACATAGAAGACATGGATCATAAGTAGACTTTAGTCTTTGTCGAAAATGATGATGATGATATCATTTAAACATATTTGTATAAAAACAAAATGCATGAATACTATTGTCAGTAAGTAGTAATTATATATTCACATTCAATGAGCTCATATTCAAACATGGGAACACACATAAATTTTAACTGACTGCCCAAGCTAGAAAGATATTATTTTTACTCAAACATGGTGTTCTTTTGTATTTGATTTTCCAATCTTTTTACATTTATTTACATTTTACACAAAGAATTCATTTCAGATAAACACTATTGCACGGATCCAAAATAGTATATATGATTAAATAGAAATCAATGGACAATCAAATTATCAACGTTGAATTGTATTTCACTTTGAACAAAGCTCACAACAATGAAAAAAAGCACCGTTCAAACTAAGGTGGAATGGGATAGGATCAAAAAGAGAAGAAGGAAGGGATGTGGTTGCCCTCAAACGGACACCACAACAGCAAAAACTGGCAATGATCATGGTGTGAGAGGGTCAGAGAGCGAGAGCATACCTGAACACCGGAAGTGCCGTCGCCGTCCACACACACACACCACAGTGTCGTCGCCGTCCACGCGCACCACAATAGCAAAAAAACAGAAACACAAGCCAAACACACTGGTTAATAACTGGAACAACAATGGAAGAACACAACTACAAACGAATAACAGCGGAAGAACAACGGAAGAACACAATGCACTTACCGTGGAAGGACTGGTGTTGGATCCGACCAGGTTGTCGAGCAGCTACAAAAATCTCCGGAACCGAAGGCGTCTGCGAGGAGGTTGACGACACTCATAAGGTGAAACGGGAGGAGTTGGAGGACCACTGCCCCCAATTTATAGCAGAAATGCCTTTTTGACTGCTGCCTTTTCGACTGGGGCTGCTCGACGTTTGTCAATGTCCTGCAAAATTGATGAGCGCCGTGACAACAGTAGGGGGAAGAAGAGATTGGCCAAAACAATGCCCTTACCTGCTTTCAATTCGCAGTCTGCTACGGCCTCCTGTTCGCCCCGTGAACAGCCTCCCAGCAGCACTGCCATGGCGACGCCCTACCGGTTGCATTCTCAAAACACCTGCTACCACCACACACCGGCGCCTGGACAGAGCCGAGTGGACGGGGAATAGGTAAAGCCGACCTACACCTACTCCTAGACCCAGTTATCATCTTCCTCGAGAAGCAATTCTCAGACGGAGTAAAGGGGGGTATCGGGTGGTGCGGGGGTGGGGGAGTATCGGGACGGAAAGACGGGAGTGAGATTGAAATCGGGTTGCAAATGAAATCTCGCTCAGACTGGGACTGAGTTGGTCTGGGTTTTGGGATTATGGAACCCCAAAACGACACTGTTCTGGGATGTTGAACCAAACGCTGATCTGCACCGATCCGAATGGAAAAACACTGAGCTGGCGCTACGCGACAGGCGCCGATCCGGTTTCAGTCCGGAACCAAACATGGGCTAACATGTACATATCTATTATTGTGTTTGTTGGCCTAGAAACCCGTCCAAGATTTACTCATTAGGAGTAAATCTTGGATAGTCCCTGGTTTGGGACTGTCTTTGAACACCTAATCTCACTTAGGATGTAAGTGTATAATGTGTATTGGGTTTTCGAGAAAATTTCGGTAGCATTTCCTCATTTGTTCTCTAAGTACATATGTACTTAGAGAACAACGGGGAAATGCTGCTGAATTTTTTTTAAAAACCCAATACACATTATACACTTAGTAGTGAGATTAGGTGTTCAAGGATGGGATAGGTGGTACACATTTATTATATATAAGAATGACATCACATGTGTTTGTTGGCCTAGAAAGTGAACAATCTTGGATAGGATGTAAGTGTATACCCTAATCTTGTCCTAATATATACTTGTTTTCTCTTTGATCATAGAATGGATAGATCATGGATGTCCATTCGCAATCGCTGCACCCCAGAGGTTATATCTGGTCTTGATCAGTTTATTAGATTTGCCGAGGAACATAGGAAAAAACCTACAGATAGGTTCTACTGTCCATGTAGGCATTGCGGTAACAACTTGAAAGTCAGCACTGGTGAGGAAATCAAAAGTCATGTCATGTGCAACGGGATTGTACAAGGCTATACAGAATGGCACTGGCATGGAGAGATTTCAAACTGGAAACCAGTATATGTCAATAGCAGTGCTTCGGTGGAAGAAGAAATTGCCTCCGATGACGTAGATGTGAACGAACCAGTTCCAGTAGACATCGTTGATGTGATGCTGGATAGTTGTAGGGTAGAGCACACCGATCCACCTCCTATCTTTAGAAACATTATGCATGATGCTGAGATACCGTTATACACAGGCTGTGCTAAGTTTACGAAGCTTAGCACTGTGTTGAGATTGTATAAGTTGAAAGCTAACAATAGATGGAGCGACAAAAGCTTCACTTCATTGTTGACTTTGTTGAAAGAAATGCTTCCTGAAGGAAACGAGCTTCCAATCTCAACATACCGGGTAAAGAAAATGTTGTGCCCAATGGGAATGGAGGCCAAGAAGATACACACATGCCCGAATGATTGTGTATTATTTCAAAAGGACTATGTAGATTTGAAAGATTGTCCAAAATGTGGTGCGTCACAGTATAAATTGACGACTTCGGGGGAGTCCAAAACTGGTTCTCCTGCCAAGGTGTTGTGGTATCTGCGTATAATATCACGGTTTCAACGCTTGTTTGCAAATCCGAAAGATGAGAAGAATTTGAGGTGGCATGCAGATGTTAAGAAAAATAATGATGGGATCCTACGACATGCGTCTGATTCCCCACAGTGGAGGAAGATTGATCTATTGTACCCCAAATTTGGTGAAGAAGATAGGAATCTAAGACTTGGGCTTTGTACAGATGGGATGAATCCGTACAGGACATTGAGCAACCAACATAGCACTTGGCCAGTCATGCTTGTTATATACAATCTTCCTCCCTGGTTGTGTATGAAAAATAAGTATGTTATGCTGTCGTTGTTGATATCGGGCCCTAAACAACCCAAAAATGATACCGATGTTTATCTTGAACCTCTGATTGATGACTTAAAGAAATTTTGGGCTGAAGGTGTGATGACCTATGATGCTTTAGGAAGAGAGACATTTCGTTTGCATGCTATGTTGTTTTGCACTATTAATGACTTTCCAGCATATGGGAATTTGTCTGGATATAGTGTCAAAGGAGCTAAAGCGTGTCCTATATGTAAAGAAAACACTGATTCAATAAGACTAAAACATGGCAGCAAGACTGTATATCTTGGTCATCGAAGGTTTCTTTCAAATCCATCCATATCGTAGGAAGCGCAAAGCATTCAACGGATGGAATGATGAACAGAGTGCACCTAAACCTATACCAGGGGATGTTGTTTATGAAAGAGTAAAAGACATTGTCAATGAATTTGGTAAGAAATCACAATGTAGTATGGCCACACAGAGTGATAATTCTTCATTCAAGAAGAAGTCAATATTTTGGGATCTTCCTTATTGGAGTTCTTTGATAGTCAGGCATTGTATCGATGTAATGCACGTTGAGAAAAATGTCTGTGATAGCATCATTGGTACTTTGTTAAATATACCAGGTAAGACTAAAGATGGGATAAAATCCATACTGGACCTATGTGAAATGGGAATAAGGTCAGAATTAACAGAACTACGTGAAATGGGTAATAAAAGAACATACTTACCTCTCGCTTGTTACACGTTGTCTAGAAAGGAGAAGAAAGCTTTTTGTGAATGCTTGGTAAATGTTAAGGTGCCACATGGTTACTCATCCAACATCCATAGATTGGTATCAATGAAAGATATGAAGTTGATAGGTCTTAAATCTCATGATTGTCACACTTTAATGCAACAAATATTGCCCGTGGAAATTCGATCTATATTGTCGAAGCATGTAAGGTTTGCGATCACCAGACTTTGTTTCTTTTTCAACAAGCTATGCAGCAAAGTTATTGACCCTGATACTCCCGATAATTTGCAAAGAGAAGTGGTTGGTACCCTATGTCAGCTTGTGATGTATTTCCCTCCTCCATTCTTTGATTTCATGGTACATCTTGTTGTCCACTTGACTAGGGAAGTGAAAATGTTGGGACCAGTTTTCTTGCATTGGATGTATCCCTTTGAACGATACATGAGCGTTTTTAAAGGTGATGTTTGAAACCGTTATCGGCCTGAAGGGAGTATTATTGAAGGTTATGTGGCGAGAGAGGTTATGCATTTTTGCAATGACTTTCTGAGTGGTAATAACACTCCTATTAATGACAAGAATATTGAGGAGGGCAAAGGAATTTTGGGATCATGGGTGAAAGTAATCAGTCGTGAGCAATTGAAACAAGCTCACTTGTATATTTTACACAACATGGACGAAGTGAGCGTTTATATTGAGGAACATACCAATTTCATCAAGAGGCAACATCCTCGAGCAAGTTCAATGTGGCTTGCTAGAGAGCATAATAAGACTTTTACTAAGTGGTTTGAAGATAAAGCCTTACATCAACTATCTCAAACACAAAATGATATTACAGAAACTATCAAATGCCTCGCCTTTAAACCAAAACCAAATGTTATGTCTTATGAAGGGTTTGACATTAATGGGTTCACATATTACATAAAGCGTCAAGATGATAAGAGTGTCGTCCAAAATAGTGGGGTCACTCTTCAAGCGTCGACTATGTATTTTGCAAGTGCAAAGGATAAGAGTCCACGTGAAGCTAAAATGTCATATTACGGTGTCATTGAAGACATATGGTAGTTTGACTACATAGATTTCAGAATTTTGCTCTTTAAATGTAATTGGGTTGATAACACCAAAGGAGTTATAGTGGATGAATTGGGTTTCACTTTGGTGAACTTTGAAAAGATTGGCGAGAAGGGTAAACCATTCATATTGGCATCACAGGCGAAACAAATATTCTATATCGATGATCCTGCAATTGATAAATGGTCGGTTGTTCTTCATGGTAAAAGATAGTTCATTGAAGATCCTACAGATGAAGAAGAGTACTATGATAAGTATGATGACTCCAGTCCATTCTCAGTTGGGTTGCCAACTCCACAAAATATAGAAGCTAATGATGACTTATATGTGCACGGAGATCACAATGAAGGATTGTTAATTGATAAAAGATCACAATTTTAGAGGCATGTATGTTTATATTTTTTTATTGAAGCTAAATGTTTGCTTTTTTAATATCAATATCATTTTCAGATTTGATTTTTCATTATCTTATAGTTAATACGACCATGTTTTCTGTTGGATAGTTCCCGGTTTGGGACTGTTCTTGAACACCTAATCTCACTTAGGATGTAAGTGTATAATGTGTATTGGATTTTTGATAAAATTTTGGACAAAACTCGACCGACCATTTAACTGGAAATGGCCAGTTACCTGATCGGTCAAGTTCTGTGAGTGCACAACTCGACCGATGCAATCTTTAGAAAATCGACCAAGGATGATCGATCGAGTTCTGTGAGTGCACAACTCGACCGATGCAATCTTCAGAAAATCGACCAAGGATGATCGGTCGAGTTTCAATCCAGGAAAACTCGACCGACTAAGTGCCTGTAATCCATTTTCTAATTTGCATTTAAAGTGATTAGCACTTGGTGAAATTTGTCCCAAACATTTTTCTCTTCTAAGTTACAAGTCAATTCATCATTACAAGTGATTACATAGATGTTCTAAGGTTGTTTACATAGAAAACCCAAAACACACACTTGTAGCCATTTTGACTTGAACTTGACCCATTCTAGGGCTTTGGATTTCAGATTTGATGTTTCATTATCTTCTAGTTAATACAAATGCTAAATGCTTGCCTTTTTAATGGCATTTTCAGATGGCTGACCATGATGAGCATGATGTCCATGATGAGCATGAAGTCCATGATGAGCATGCTGTCCATGACGAGCATGGCGAGGATACCAATGTAAGTTCTCAAAACATATCCTGTATTTCTATAAAATTCATTATCTTCTTGTTATGTCATATATCCCATATTTCTATATTGCGCTAATTCAGTGTGTTTATTTTTGTCAAATTTTAGGTTGATGATGCACATGTACCCACTGAAGCACTGGAGCAACTTGATGCACAACACCAAACACTTAACAAGAAAAGGGGCATCACTCTGTTGAAAAAGTTAATAGCGCTAAGTGGCAGTGGATCCAAATTGGTTGTGGAGTTTGATAATGGAGGAAATGCAATTGGAGTGAACCGCAACAATTTTGTAAACTATTTTGGGCGTGTCACTCGAAGCCATTGTGGTGTTAAGTATGATAATTGGCATAAACTTCCTTAGGGGAAGAAAGACTTGATATGGAAGGATTTATGCGTGAGTTATTATTATTTGCAATTCTATTTTGTAGATTATAAATTATATTATTTGCAATTCTATTTTTGGATACTAGTTAATAAGAATTCTATTTTACAAAATCTGTTTGCATTGGATGAGAAGCTGCATCGTAAAAGCGTGATGCAACGCGCTGGAAAGATGCTTAGGAACTATAGGACAAATCTCAATAGAAAATACAATTTTGAGATAAAAAGGAGTTACAGATTAAGAGTTTGTGACCTTTTCAAATTATCCTCAAATATATGATTTATCTTGAAAATAGGAATATGTTTTCCTTTTTGGTTGATCGTGTGAGATGAGAGACGTTGCTGATCATCGTCCAGTTCCACAGGAACTCAGACTCTAGCCGAGTTACAGAGGGATTTCCCCCCTCAATTTCCTCCCAATCACGAACATGTGAAAACTTGGTTTCAGTCCCATTGAATCCAGGAGAGGATTTTGAACCCTCTCGACCCTGGTTTGCTGACCTCTCAAAGCCTCTAGGCGAGATGCCCAATTCACGCGAAGGTGAGGGCGGCGGCCGATGGGGAAACCCTAAAGGGACCCTCCTAGCCCTATAAATATACCCTCTCTCGATCCCTCTCATCCCAACGACTTCGTATGGCTGCTTCACGAGCCCCGGCCCCCTTTCTAACATCGTATTGTCCTTGCTCTGATGAGGGTTCTTCCGTGACGCCACCGTGAGATCCAGAGAAGAAGAGGAGGAGAAAGAGAAGAAGCAGCCGTCGGATAGCGGACCACTGTGATCCCACGTGCCAATCCAAAAGACCAAAGAAATATCGGCTCATCTCGACGCAAGACGTCAAATCTAGGAGGCGGATCACCGGACCATTGATCGAACGGTCGATCAATTTTGGTAAATTCCTCTCTCTGACCAAAATTCCAAAAAAAGTTTTTTTCTTGCAAAATTCATAGATATTGCTAGGGATCTCAGATTAATAAACTTTATATATGAAAGTTGATCAGGAAAATACAAGAAACAAGATAAAAATGGTTGGGTAACCTAGTTCTGTCTTGTTTTGCTAAAATATGCTAATTTGATAGAAAAGGTATTAAAAGTTAATTAGAAACGCTAATTGAGTATAATGGATGAATCTTTGCGGTTTAATAGGTTAATTTGAGAAGTATTAACCTGTTGAATATTAAAGTAAAGTTTCAATCCGTTTTATAGGAAAAGTTGACTAATTTAGGGTTTTAATCTATGTAGGAAGAATAATACATAGAAACCTTAATTTACAGTAAAAGAAGAGAAAAACTTTGTTTAAATTGAATTATGGAAATATGTTACTAAATAATGATCCTAAGTCTGCTAGGAGTATTAAGATGAGAAATTTAATGTTTTATGTAGTTTTGTCAAGTTAGGGTTCAAAATACTAAAAGTGGAGGAAAAACCCTAATTTATAAGGAAACCCTCAAATTGGAATAGAAATCCTAAGAAGCAATATGAGTTTGGATAAATCTTGATAAAAGGAAGTTTATATATACATTTCAGGATTTCTTTGCATATTTGCTTGCTTGGTTGGGTTTTCTCTACTTGGTTGTTTCTGTCACAAAAATCTACAATCACAGGTATGTGGTTACGCTTATGAATATTCCAAATTAGTTTTCTGAGGATTTCTGAAGTTTTCATCGTTGTCTTAAATTAAATTGTTGGATGAATTTAATTCATGCATATTGTAATGTGGATATGACTATCACCTATGATAGATGCCTACAAGCTCATATCCTAATCCCCTCTGTAGCTTGATAGTTTGACCTAGTACATGGATACCTATGGGGTAGGTCCATCAGGTCATTGGATGACTTAGTACATGACTACCTATGGGGTAGGTCCATCAAGTCACCATGAGTCAGAGATTGGGCTACCTTTAGGTAGGGCCATGCGACTCCACAACCCTAAGTAATGGCTACCTGTGAGGTAGGACCATGGGGGCAAGGATCTACCATATGAGGGAGGTAGTATCCAAGTCCACTGTAGGGACAACACAGAGATAAGGGGATATGTATGGATTGAGTAGTATTGCTTAAAATGTAACCTTGATTGTTAAATGATATTTGGTTTCTTACGTTGTTACCATAGTTGCACGATTATTGTTTCCCCCACATACCGACATATTCATTTATGTTGATCGATGTTTTGTTTGTCAGTGTTTTAGGCACAAATTGAAAAGGAAAAATAGTAAAGTGGCATACTATGAAATTAAGAAATAAAGTCCAAGGAGGATTAGTTAGAATAGAGTCCAGAGGTAGATAATAGTTAGATATCCAAGTTTTTGAAAAAGGTATGCAAAGTTTTATTTTTATTCTAGCTTTCAGTATAGTAGAATTTAGTAATTATTATTGATTATTTGTCAAACCATTGATCCAGTTAATTGGGATAACGACTCTGACATTTTGGTCTCCCTTAATTGGGGGTTACTGGGAGGTGGGGTCATTACATTTGGTATCAGACACTTGGTTTCTCATTTAATCCTTAGTAATTATTAAATTTTACAAACTCTATAGAACCCGAGGGAGTTATTAGAGGATTTTCCAAAAGACAGAGGTGTCTAGAAAAGGATCAATTCCGGGGGCTGGCAAGATTTTCCTCCACACCGCTAGTCGGAATATGAGGACTCCAGGATTCGTGTGACTGCCTGACCAATGTCTTAGGATGTGACTCGAAATAAGATACCTTTAGGACTCTCTCTTCTATTTTCATCCCTTCTCAACCCTAATTCTGTTAAGATTCTAAGGTTTATGGGTTTTCTCTCTCTTCCTCACCCTCTTGAGGATAGGGTATGTGTGATAAGGTTAAGGAATCCTCCACCAAATTAATGAAAAGCATTTAAAAAATATGTCATGGACATAAGCTTAATAGTTTAAGCATATAATAAATATTAGTTGCATGCTTAGGTCATATGACATGTGTAGTCATGCCCTTAGGAGAGACCTGAGGTTATACCTTCTTGATAGGAGGATGAAGTAGAGTTGGTCTTGGAAGAAGAGACCTCCATTAAAGGTGGAGACCTGGCACATCTTATGAGGATGATGCTAACCCTAACCCTAAGTGGTAGTTAGAGAGAGAGATGGCATGGTGAGTTAGATGCCATGGTCGACCATGTGTATGGGTTGACATGCTTTTGGTTTTGGATACCTATGAGAAATATGAGCTATGTGAGGTTGGTTGACTTAGTGCCTTTTGGGTGGCCCAACCCTGGTAGAGTCATGCGTGTTAGGGTGAAGGATAACCCCTTCATTGATGAGGTTAGTGATGACCCTATAGAAACCCAATGGGATGATATGAACATGGCATAGTATGCACCCAGAGTACATTAATAGTACTGGACTTAGGTTAAAAACCCAGGCCTAAAGGGCATAATGGATAGCTTATGAGATAAGCATAAACAGCTATGGGTAACCTTGAGCAAAAATTGGTTGATTATATGTATCACCCATATAGGTGTATGCATAAGAGCTTGTTTCACCTTAGAGAGAGAACCTCTAGTAGTAAGGTTGTTTGTAGGGTTAGCTCTAGAGAGAGCGAGAAAGACCTGAGCAAGAAGGATGGAAGCTTAGACTCTGGAATATGAGGAACCTTGAGAAGTTGAGTATGTTACGACCTAAGTGGATGGTTGTGGTTGCCTCGTGCATAGTCCTTGTAGTTCTTGGTTGCCTTTAGAGGAACTAAACCCTAGAAGAAGGATGAGGTTGTTGGTACCTATGTGCAGATGATACATGTTCTTACCTTATAAGGATAGAAAGAAGAGTTCCTTAGACCTTGAGGAGGTTTAGTAACAAGTTGTGAGGCCTTATACCTAGTTGGTTGTCCTTGAGGAGGACTCAACTCTGAGGTGTCGTTCAAGTGGAAGGATAATAGGACGTGCATGGTGTACCTCGTACATGCTTGGTTTGTGGTTAGAATGTTGAGCATGCAGTTGGACATCTCTTACAGAAAAGTAAACCTAGGGTTCCTAGACCTAAGAGGGGAAGTAGTAGTACCTGGTGCACCTAATGCTCATGATGAGATTTGAATTTCTATAGATTCGAGCATGGCACTCCTCATGTTTAGAGGAAAGGGAGACCCCTCGGATTAAGGAGTATGTTTGATGAACCCCTACATATAATTTGGGACATAGACATGAATGTATGATGATGGTCCAATGTTGAGGAATGAGAACAAGTATGACCTATCATGGAGACCTAGCATGGTTTAGTAGGTGGTCTGCTTGTTAGATATGTGCCTTAGTATCTTGCTAGGGCTAAGTATGCTCATGTGGATGTAAACCTTGGGCATAAGGACGTTTGTGACCTTTGTTACTATCAAGAGATAGTTTCCTCCCATCCTGGGAGAGGACCCTACTGTAGGGCATGAATCATCTTTTGTTGGGTTTGAGGTAACCTTAGGAGGTCTCATAGGATCTTTAGATGCTAAGTGGAGAGTACATGGTATGAGAATAAACATGTAGACCCATAGATAATAATCTCTAAGTGCATGTGGATGTGTTACCATGGAGGTAACCGGTATGGGGCCTGGCCAAGGTAGGTAGGTTGTCGTGGCCCCTATAAAAGGATGTAAGTCAGACCACGAATGTAGAGAGAGTTGATGGAGACTTGGGTAAGGTTCTAAGTTGGACATGTACTATGTTAGAATCATAAGTCTATCCTAGGGTCAGGTAGGGATAAGACTGATGAGAGTAGGAGTTGCCTAATTCCCTAGTTGCACATGACCATAGGGCCGGGAGGTAACAACTATTATTGTCTAAGGGACATGGGTTAGGAGATAGATCACCTTCATGAACTCATGGACCCAAAGGGAAAATGAGGAGGGAGTTCTCTGATGCATAAGGGAAGAGGGATGACCCCAAAAGTGCCAGCACCCTATAGACCTAGAGGAGATGACCAAGGATGGTATGATGACCCAAGTGGGTTTGAGGCTAGTTTTCCATGGAAGTAACCCTGATGTCAAGATGTTCATGATGTGGAGACATGTGTTGCGCATTTCAACTTAGATTGGAAGGTGTACTGGCAATGTGGGATGCACCATCTCTACTCTTGGAAAGGGAAGAACTTTGTGTTTGGACGGCCGCCAATTTCTTATTTCCTCTCGTTATGGGGGTGAGAGATAGGGCAGTACGCATGCCATACACTAAGGATAAATATGATGTGAGTTGAAACGTTGCTATAAGGATAGAGATAATAAGATACCCTTGTGGAGTGTATGATATGTGGATGGCTTACAAACATCAAGAGAACTAAGGTAGTCATCTTATGAGGATGTTTTTATCATGAGCCATGTGGAATATATGAGTTATACAAGGATTTGATAACCAAGAGGATCAGCTTAGAGTTTTCTTAATGAAGATAGACTTAGAGTTTGAGATGAGATAATAAGTGGAATACATGGAGGTGTATGTCTTCAACATTACCTAATACATAAGGATATGAGGTGGTAATGGATGCTCTAGTTGAGATGCAACTACCTAGTTTAGCTAGAGGTTAGAAGAGGTTGTTAGGTTAGCCCTAAGTTTGGAAAAGGAGATATGTTGGGATAACATTCAGATGTAACGAGATCCAATGATCGAGTTAGTGGTTCCTTGATTAGCCAACCTAGGGCTTTTGGTGATAGAAATATGGTTGTAGAACCTCAGATGCACTTCTTTGGAAAAGAAGGTGATGAAACCCCGACTAGAGTGTTTTAGGGTTTCTTAGGAATCAACATTGAGGAATCATGACATATAGGAGATCATGATTTTAAGTCACCATACACCGTGGTACTACTAAGATAATAAGTGGTAGTAGTTCTTTGGATGCCTAAGAAGTGTACAGAGTTGCATGTGGCTTGTCTCCATGCATGTCAGGAGGTGAAGGGTGAACACCAATAACCCATTGAGTTGATATGGAGGATAAAAGTCCCTGAGAGGGAATGGGAGTTCTTCATTATGGATGTTGTGGTAAGTCTCCCTGGACCAAGGAAGGTCAGGATGAAATATGGGTTATGGTAGGTCACCTTACCTAGATGACAAATCTAAGAAAAGAGAGAGTATTGTTGGGACACATATCCGATTGAACTACATGTAAGAGAGATGGTTTAACTGTACCATGATACGAGTTCAAAGGTTCTTGAGTATGACCTAAAGGTTTACTTCCATGAGGTGGAAGTAGATACATGAAGAACTCGATATTAGTACAGTTTATCACCCCTAACTAATGGTTAGTATGATCCAGACTAGAGGGTCTAATAAGGGCATGTGTGCTCATTCAGGGAGATACATGGAGACAGTTCTTGTCCTATGTAAGATGTGATGATAACCACCATAGCCAGTATTGGGATGTAAAGAAGCTCTATAAGGGAGTTTATGTCAGTCACCACTTCATTGAGATGATGTTGGTGAAGGGATCCCGTGAAGGTCAGAAAAAGACCACAATGTGTGCATATGAAGTCGCTTTGATCGTGCAATGGATGAAGAAGAGCCCAGGGACAACATGGGTCGTAAGTTGATGCGAAGAAGACTGACATGCAGTTCACTGTGGAAGAATATGTGATAAGGAAAAGGCAAAGGAATATTTCCCAAAATGGGATTTCGTGCCTTTTAGGTTCCTTGGGTTCCAAGGAGTCCAAGTTGCAAAGATAATGCAACAAGAAAGAGAAAGGATTAATTAAATATTGCTTTATTAAGAAGAAAATATGAGACAATAATGAAATACAAGAAACATGTGGAAATATGGATAATGGATCCATCTTGGATAAGATTTCGTGTCTACATGGTTTCTAATAATAATAGGAATCAAAATAAAGAAAATAAAAGATTAGGAGAGAGAAAATATAAGTTTAAGGCATAAATAAATGCCTTATAAGTCATTTACTTGCAAATGAAGAAAAGGAGTTATTCCTTTTGTATTTTGTCTCCAAACTTGGAACATAAGTAGATTAAGTTTTTATGGACTTTCCCTTAAAATTTGAGATAAAAAGGAGTTACGGATTAAGATGTATGACTTTTTCAAATTATCCTCAAATATATGATTTATCTTGAAAATAGGAATATGTTTTCCTTTTTGGTTGATCCCGTGAGATGAGAGACGTTGGATCTTGATCCAACAAAAGCCGTTCATCATCTAATTCCAAAAGAACTCATACTCTAGCCGAGTTACAGAGGGATTTTCCCCCTCAATTTCCTCCCAATCCCGAGCATGTACAAACCTGGTTTCAGTTCCATTGAATTCGGGAGACATCTCGACCCTGGTTTGCTGACCTCTCAAAGCTTCTAGGTGAAACGCCCAATTCACCCGAAGGTGATGGCGGCGACCGATGGGGAAACCCTAAAGGGACCCCTCCTAGCCATATAAATATACCCTCTCTCGATCCCTCTCATCCCAATGACTTTGAACGGTTGCTACACGAGCCCGACCCCCTTTCTAACATCGTATTGTCCTCACTCCGATGAAGGTTCTGCCACAATGCCGCTACGAGATCCAGAGAAGAAGAGGAGGAGGAAAAGAAGCAGCACCCGTCGGATAGCGGACCACTGTGATCCCGCATGCCAATCCAATGGACCAAAGAAAGACCGGCTAAGTTAGCAACGCGCGACGCAAGACGTCAGATCTAGGAGGCGGATCACCAGACCATTGATCGAACGTCCACTCAATTTGGGCAAATTCCTCTCTCTGGCCGAAATTCCAAAAAAAGGCTTTTTCTTGCGAAATTCATAGAAATTGCTAAGTATCTCAAATTAATAAACTTTACATATAAAAGTTGATCAAGAAAATACAAGGAACAAGATAAAAATGGTTTGGTAACCTAGTTCTACCTCATTTTGCAAAAGTATGTTAATTTGATAGAAAAGGTGTTAAACGTTAATTAGAAACCCTAATTGAGTATAAAGGATGAATGTTTGCAGTTTAGTAGGTTAATTTGAGAAGTATTAACCTGTTGAATATTAAAGTAGAGTTTCAATCTGTTTTATATGAAAAGTTGACTAATTTAGGGTTTTAATCTATGTATGAAGGATAATACATATAGAAATCCTAATTTAGGGTAAAAGAAGAGAAAAACTTTGTTTAAATCGAATTATGGAAATATGTTACTAAATAATGATCCTAAGTCTGCTAGGAGTATTAAGATGAGAAATTTAATATTTTATGTAGTTTTGTTGAATTAGGGTTCATAATACTAAAAGTGGAGGCAAAACCCTAATTTCAAAGGAAACCCTAAAATTGGAATAGAAATCCTAAGAAGCAAGATGAGTTTAGATAAATTTTGATAAAAGGAAGTGTATATATTTATTTTAGGATTTTTGTGCATATTTGCTTGCTTGGTTGGGTTTTCTCTACTTGGTTGTTTCTGTCTCAAAAATCTAATCAAAGGTATGTGGTTATGCTTATGAATATCCCGAATTAGTTTTTCGAGGATTTTCAAAGTTTTCATCGATGGCTTGAATTAAATTGTTGGTTGAATTTAATTCATGCATACTATAATGTGGATATGACTATCACCTACGATAGATGCCTACTAGCTTAGATCATAGTCCACTCTGTAGATTGATAGATTGACCTAGTAGATGGCTACCTATGGGGTAGGTCCATCAGGTGATTGGATGACTTAGTACATGGATACCTATGAGGTAGGTCCATCAAGTCATCATGAGTCAGAGATTGGGCTACCTTTAGGTAGGGCCATGTGACTCCACAACCCTAAGTAA
This sequence comes from Alisma plantago-aquatica, assembly GCA_963693085.1. Classification (NCBI taxonomy): domain Eukaryota; kingdom Viridiplantae; phylum Streptophyta; class Magnoliopsida; order Alismatales; family Alismataceae; genus Alisma; species Alisma plantago-aquatica. Next base: position 1,318,093,142 of record OY856410.1, on the reverse strand, counting down.
TGGCTTGTGAGGTAGGACCATGGGGGTAATGATCTACCATATGAGAGAGGTAGTATCCAAGTCCACTGTAGGGACAACACATAGATAAGGGGATATGTATGGATTGAGTAGTATTTCTTAACACGTAACCTCGATTGTTAAATGATATTTTGTTGCTTACATTGTTACCATAGTTGCACGATTATTGTTTCCCCCACATACCGGCATATTCATTTATGCCGACCAACATTTTGTTTGTCGGCGTTTTAGGTACAAATTGAAAAAGACAAACAGTAAAGTGGCATACTGTGAAATTAATAAATAAAGTCCAAGGAGGATTAGTTAGAATAGAGTTTAGTGGTGGATAAAAGTTGGATATCCAAGTTTTTGAAAAATGGTATGCAAAGTTTTATTTTTATTCCAAGTTTTAGTATAGTAGAATTTAGTAATTATTATTGATTATTTGTCAAACCATTGATCCAGTTAATTGGATAATGGATCTGACTTTTTGGTCTCCCTTAATTGGGGGTTACTGGGAGGCGGGGTCATTACAAGATTCCTCTCAAATTTCGACCATTGTAAATTAGCATGGTAGCTTTTATTTGATACGTGCCCTGTATACTTCCTATAAACTTTTTAGACTTAATTCACCAATCACCACTCAGTGAAAGAAATTTTATCCGATCAATAGATTTAAATTGCTAACATTTATGAAGCCATTTGGTTGTCATGCATGATAATTTGCTATCCATTAATATCATTCTGCAAGCATCTGAACTCATATATTTTGCTTCGGCAACATGGTAACCTTGTAACCAGAAAAAAAAGGAATTTGCCTTTTGTATAACTTTATGGTCTTATATTCTCGATGGATTTAATTAGAAAGGCAAATCATCATACTATAAAAAGAGATACATTTCATGCATTAATTGGCATTCAACCTTTTACTGATCTTGTAGAATCAAGCGACTTTTGATAACTATCTCATTTATCATATCCTACATGAATTTTTGTTGACATATTTTTTAGAACCTAAAGTCCACTTAAAGGATATCCGTCCATAAATTCCAGTTCTTTATGAATATGATCAAAAACATCATTTACATATTCATTTTAAGAAAGAATTTGAATGACTTGAACCTAAAATTTGAGTTTTTTTTACTATTTGATATATTACAAACATCATTTTTTAGGGTAAAACTACTAATATATTACTAGTAAACTTGTTACATGATTTTTGTTAACAAAAATAGTGAAATTATTACAAAGGATTGTGCCATCATCATTCCCCATCCCCAAGGAGGCAAGTTCATGAGCAACAATATTACTCTCGCATAGAATAAAGGAAAACATTATGGATAATAAGGAGCTTTTAAGTTTGTCTATCTCGTGAAATATGTGCATGATAGTGTTATATCCTCTATCTTTAGCATTGATTTTGTTGATCACACTCTTGGCATCCGATTCATCCTCTAATTTTTTCACTCCCTTCATGATTGCCACTTGTAAGCTGTATAATATGCTTATTGCTTTAGCTTGGAAGGCATCCCAATCACCCCTAATAGATTTGGAATCCATCATAATAGTTTTGCTTTGAAGATCCCTAAAATTGGCTCCCATGTGTACAATTTTGTGGTCCTTTATGGTTGCATTGGTGTTGACTTTTAGGAAGTTGACAAATGGTGGTTTCCATGAGTTATTGCTTCTTTTGTTAGTTGAAAACTTTTGTAACCTGAGCTTTTTGGAGCTATCATGGAAAGAAGTGGCCCAATTTGTGAGTCCATTGTAGATGATCACCGGTTGGATAGTTTCCAAGGTGTATAGCTTTTTGTTCCTGCACATCCAAGCAGCTGGGTAGGTTGTTGTAAAGACAATTAAATCAGCCATACTTTCTTTTGAATGCAGCCAAACTATGAGCCTCTAAAAATCTGGAAAGTCTCTGTAAATATGTCTTTGATCCACCTCTCTGCTCTCCCAAATCATATTTGCATATAGACAGTAAAATATGCCGTGTTGGGTTGTCTCAGGTTCTGACCCACAAACTTTACACATGTCAATGTCAATGTGTCTGCCTTAAGGTTGGTGTTGAAAATGCTTCATTTTTGGAGGTAGACCAGAGTCCTAGATTTGTTCCACAAAGTACTTTGATCTTTCTCTCCTGAAATATTTGTCTTTTAACACTCTAGCAACAAGTGAATTTAGGTCATTGAATATTCTCCGCGCCTGTTTAGCCAACAAAGCTGAGTTGAAGATTTTAAGATCTCTAAATCTAAGATCTCCCTCCTTATTTGACTTGCAAAGCTTGTCCCACGAAGCCCAATGCATTTTTCTTTAGCCATCCAAGCTACCCCAACAAAAATTTGTGATCATTCTGGTTATGTCATCAATAATATAATCTAGAATCATCATAACACCCATCATATAGCTAGGTGGTGTTTGGATTACAACTTTTATAAGTACTTCCTTCCCCGCTTTTCTCAAGAGCTTCTCTTTCCATCCTTGTAGTTTGTGTCATATTCTCTCCTTTAAATTCGCAAATACAAATTTCTTTGACCTCCCTATGATGGTAGGGAGACCAAGGTATTTCTCATGTTTAATTACTTGTGTTACATTTAGAACCCCTTTGATTTGGCTTCTTCTCTCCTCTGGCACATTCTTTCTAAAAGAAATCTCTAATTTTATGAAATTTATCTTCTGTCTAGAAGCCTGTTCGTAGTAGTGAGTGATCTCAGCTATTTTAGCAGCTTCCTGGATATTAGCTTTAGTGAACAGTATGTTGTCTTCGACGCAAAATGGATGCATAATCTTGGGACCACCTCTGCTAGCACAAGCTCTAGTGATTAATCTCTCCTCATATGCATTATTAATGAGAGTTGAGAAAGCATATGCACAAAAAAAGAAGAGATAAGGGGAAATTGGGTCTCCTTGGAGGACCCTCTTTGTGCTATTACATTCCCTCTTTTACACCCATTCACGATAAAAAAAGATACAAATTTGATACAATCAAGGGTTTTACCACACCATTTCTTGCCAAAACCCAGCTTGGCCATGACTGCTTTATAAAGTTCCACTCAACTGTATCGTATGTTTTACTCATATCCATCTTGAAAGCCATCATTCCTTTCTTGCCCTTTGTCTTCCTTTCCATAGAATGGAACATCTCAAAAGCTATGAGAGCATTGCCAGAGATTAGATGTCCGGGGATGAAGGCGCTTTGATTGATGGATATGATCTTGTTTAGGAGAAGCTTAACCCAATTAGCCATCATCTTAGAGATAAATTTTTAGATGGTGTTGCATAGGCTAATGGGCCTAAACTCAGTCATATCTTTGGGTTCTCGACACTTGGGTATCAAAACAATGTTGGTTGTATCGATCTCATTCAGAATAACTATCCCATGCCACCACCTTTGGATGTAGTCAGTAATATCATTTCCCGAAACCTCCCAGTTTGTTTGAAAGAAGCTGGCATGAAAACCATCAAGCCCGACGGCTTTATTTGGGTGCAAGCTAAACAATGCATTCTCAATTTCAGCTTTACATGGCTCTTTCTCAATGCTCATATTCATCTCACCATTTATCACATATGGAATTCCTCTAGTAGTACTAGAAATATCTCTGATTCCCTGCGATCGAAAAAGGTTTTTTTATAGAACTTTGTAACGATGCTAGATAAGTCTTCATCTTTGTGCTTCCAAACCCGATTCTCATCTTGCAGTCTATCAATTTTGTTTCTGCGTTTCCGCTGTGAAGCCTTGTTATAGAAACAAGATGTGTCCTTATCTCCATCTTTCATTTCCATCATTCTAGATCTGGTGTGCTAGTAGGTTTCTTGTTGCTCTTGCAGTTCACTAATTACCTCACAAAGTTCCTTACATTTGTTAAGCACGTTAGCAGTCATAGGTTTCCCCTGCTCTTCATTCAAAAATTGTACTGCTTTCTTGAGCCTTTTACTAATTTGGCCAAACTTTGCTTTTGCCTAGTTACTAAGTTCTTTGGCACAGTTCTCCGATTTTCGAATAGGAGAGGTTGCTGGATCGGAAATCCAAGCATCCTTAATGACTTTGTTGTATTGTGGATTAGCACTCCAGAACTACTCAGATTTGAGACTCTTTCTGCTGCCCTGGCGTTTAGCATCAAAGTTAGTATTCATCATGATAGGGGTGTGGTCGGAGTCAAGCCTAGTCAAATGAATAAGTTTTGAGTGTGGGTACTCAATTTTGACTGATAAGAATACAATCCAACCTTTCCTTGATTGTTGTTACTGGTCTTTTTCCTTTAAACCAGGTGAAGGGGTTTCCCAAGAAGCCAATGTCAATGAGTTCACAGTTGTCAATCATATTTTTGAAATTTATAATATAAGCCTTTTGACGAGTGTTGCCCCCACATTTCTCTCCATGGCTCGCAATTTCATTGAAATCCCTGATGAACATGGTAGGTGCATTGTTATCCTGGACATGGTTTTCCATCAATTTCCATGTATTATGTTTCAAATTAGCATCCACCCAACCATAAATGCCAACACACCGCCAGTCCTGATTTCCTCCTCTTCCTTTGATATTAGACAGGAAGTGGTGTCTTGAATATGATATAATGTCCACATCACCCTCATTCCACCAAAAACCCATGTCACCAGAAAGCCCAACACTACTAATACAAACACCATTGTCAAAACTGTATTTTCTTCTGATAGTCTCAAGATCGCTGTCTTTGATCATTGTTCCCATTAAGAAAACAAAATCAGGGTGCTCCCTCCAACACATGTGTCGGAGTATGCAGAACGAGTCACGGTTGTCCAACCCATGACAGTTCCAACTCAATATTTTCATTTATGTTCACGGGTCTGAGCATGGTTTACTTGTTTGAGATATGCCTCCCAAACCATGGCTGAGTTGTGTGATGTGTTCAATTTTCCTCCTCTAGAATCAATTGTAGTATCAATTATGCTATCTTTTCTTTTTTATTGGTTGGAAGGCTTTTAGAGCTTGTGTTAATATTGTTCAAAATCCTGCAGCTCCCACGAGTTTGTTTTTTTCTGTAAGGCTAAATTTTCTGGACGCGCACACACAGGATGCGTGTTTTGACGCGCCTGCCATCACCTGCCATCCCTGCGCGCGTCCCCACCTTCCAGCTCCTGCGTCTTCCAACCCGCCCCTACCACCTACTCCCACCTGCCAATATGCTCCCACCTGCCAATATGCCAGATTTTTTATTTTATTTTTCTATTTGTTTGTTTTGTGTGTAACTTTTAAACCAGAAGGAATTTTTTAATAAAATAAAATGCATTACAATCCTTATAAAAAGTACATTCCAACAAGACCAATATTGATATATTTAAAAAAAAATAAAGAATAAAAAGAGAGAGGAGGAAAGTAAAAAAATAATAAATATTGATTTTTTGTTTGAATGCATCTAATTTTGCTTGAATGTGTATATTATGCACCCAGGTTTGTGTGAATGCGCCCGTTATTATGTTGATTGTGCCCATTATTGTGCTAAATGCGTCTACATTTGCTTGAATGTGACTACAACAATCTAAATGCGCCTAATTTTGCGTGAATGTGCCCATTATTGTACTGAAAGTGCCTACTTTTGCTTGAATGTGCATATTGCATCTCTCAATGCGCACATTATTGCTTGAATGCGTATATTTTTACTTGAATGCGCCCACTATTGCTGAATGCACCCACTTTTGTTTGAATGCACCTAATTTTATTTGAATGCGCCCACTTTTGTTTGAATGCACCCATTTTTATTTGAATGCGCCCACTTTTATTTGAATGTGCCTACTTTTTCTTGAATGCGCCTATTGCATCTCTCAATTCGCACATTATTGCTTGAATGCACATACTTTTACTTGAATGTGCCAACTTTTTACTTGAATGCGCCCAATTTTTCTTAAATGCGCCCACTTTTATTTGAATGCGCCCACTGTTACTTGAATGCGCCTATTGCATCCCTCAATGCGCCCATTATTGCTTGAATGTCCATACTTTTACTTGAATGCACCCACTATTGCTGAAATGCGCCCACTTTTTACTTGAATGCGCCCAATTTTGCTTTAATGCGCCCACTTTTTACTTGAATGCGACCAATTTTTCTTGAATGCGCCCGCTTTTACTTGAATGCGCCCATTTTTGTTTGAATGCACCTACTTTTATTTGAATGCGCCCACTTTTATTTGAATGCACCTATTTTTGCTTGAATGCGCCTATTGTCCAAAATGCGCCCACTATTGTCCAAAATGCGCCCACTATTGCTTGAATGTGCCCACTTTTACTTGAATGCGCCTACTTTTGCTTAAATGCGCCCATTATTATCCAGAATGCGTCCATTTTACATGAATACACCCAGTATAGCCCTCAATGCGCCACTTTTGCTTGAATGCGCCCAATTTTGTTCTCAATGCACCTACTTTTAATAGAATGTGCCCTCTATTGTCTTGAATGAGACTACTTTTGAATGTATTCACCCACTACGACACTGAATGCGCCCACTATTATCCAGAATGCGCCCATTTTGAATGAATACACCCAGTTTTGCTTGAATGCACCCAATATTATTTGAATGCGCCTATTGTACTGTTTAAATGTGCCCACTACTTCCCTCCTCGCAATATTGTCACTCCTAGGCCCATTTTGTTTGAATATGCTCATTCTTAATATCCATGTATATTATTTTTTCAAAAATATATTAATATTGTTGGATTGCATTTCCTAACAAATTCAACAGTTTTTATTTCGTCAAAAAATTCATTACAAATCAAAAGTTGTGTGTAAAATGTTTTTTTTAAATATATTAATATTAGTCTTGTTGGATTGCATTTTCCGTAACAAATTTAACGATTGTTATTTCGTCAAAAAATTCATTACAGATCAAAAGTTATGTGTAAAATAAACTTTTTTATATTTGTGTCTCAATCTCTCTCCACATACCTATCAAATCAGTCCCTCACCTACCCCTGCCACCTACCTCTGCCACCTCATCCTGCAAAACCACCTCCACCCACCCAAACTCCCCTGCCAATTGGGTCCCGCGCTGGAAACCACCCAGCAGACCGCATCAAAACGCGAGTCTTCCCTCTCTGCACGTCACGGGAGGATTTCCGTTTCTGTAAATGGGCACTGCTTTTTCAGCTGTCCGTAGGTAATACTGATTCTGTTTCAGTAGTTTCAGCAGTCACCTCTTGTGCATCGTTCAAAGCTGCTCCCTCTGATTTCCCTTTTTCAATCCCTTTCTCTGTTCGTCTCTTCTTTAGTGGGTCCTTCGGTCAGTACCCCTTTGACGGTCGTTGCATTATTCAATTCATGTATGTCTGGATGGGTAGGTGGTTGGATAATAACTTCAGTACTGCCATCAGCTGGACCCGGCTTTGAAACAGCTGCCTGCCACAGAATCGTCTTCTAGAGCATCTAGCTTTTCCCCTTGTTTTTTATTCCCACCCTCGTCTGTTGTTCTCTTCAAAATATTCTCCTTTGCCTTTGTTATGCTCACAGCCGCAGTTCTGCTTTTAAGGCCTGTTTGGTAGGGTGTAGTCGGATGACAAAGTGCGTGTTTAATGTACATTTTTACATTGCGAACTCACACAACTGCACCCTACTACACCCTGCTTTTAATTAGTAGAAATGTTTGCCTCCTGCATGCTTCCAGAGCCGGTTGTATTGTCGTTGTTTAAATCCATAGTCGTCCCAATAAGATCAGCCTTTGGTTCTTTGCTGGTTTTCTCAGCGTACAATGTCTTCTTGACACTTTCGTAATTTGTTGTTCGTTGGACTCCTCTGATAGATTTTCTGGGTGAAGCACGGACCCAACTTCCCCACTCCGGCTGCTCTTCATTATGTTTTTCTTTAGGACAGTCTCTGTGGCTATGGCCTAATAACCCGCATCCATAACAGAAAGTGGGCATTCTTTCGTATATTGAGTCGTCTCTGATTCTGTTTAGACGATTCCCCCTGCTTATTCTTGATCTTCTGTATAGCTTTCACTGGTTTCTCCACATTGATCATAACTCTTAACTCTTCTTGGTCTGTTCCATATTGAGTCGTCTTTGTCCAGTTCTAGGTGTTCCATATTAAGTCGTCTTTGTCCAGTTCTAGGACCGCTCCCACTTTTCCAGCTATAAATCGAATAGCCTCGTCGGATCTATACCCCATTGGCAAGTTATAGAGTCGGATCCTGAAGGGGGGCTCATTTATAACTACATCGGATGGCTGATCGTTGCAGGAGATCTCCCTTATCAATAGGAGATGGTTATCGAAGCTCCATGGGGCTCCTCCATCCATGACCCTTTGCTTGTCCTTCCTTTATTGGAAGCTAATGATGATCACTCCGTGTTCAATTTGTTTGAAAGAAACTTCCCTAGGGAGCGCCCATATTTGAGTAAGAGTCCTTTGCATTGCCAAAATATTGAACGGCCGTTTCAGTAAGCAGCTTAGCTGCTAGCACATTGTCTGTGCGGCACACCGCACGTGTTTCCTATTTCTGTAAAATCTGTTACCTCCTCTTCTTCATCTTCTTCTAGCCTGAGAGCTTCGTAACTTTGAGCTATCTCCTCTGCCATTGTCAAGCAAGTGCCACCCCTCTCGAAAGAGACCACCACCTGCGTTGCAGGACTAAACACACCTTAGATCGATCTACCACCAAGGTACCAAAACCCTAACACCTCTTTATGAATGCAGAAAATGATCTGGTCACGTGCACCACCCTCATGCGCGCGGCCAGTTGGGTGGATGGGTGGTTTTGTGTGGTGGGGAGGTGATGTCGCGGGTTTTAATTAGATGGGTAGATAGAAGTTGTGTAATTGATAAATAAATTTGTTTTGCTTATAACTTTTGAACCGTGATGAATTTTTTAACGAAACAAAAACCATTGAATTCTTTATCAAAAATACAATCCAACAAGCCTATATATTAATATAATAATAATAATAATAAATATAAAAATAATATGAATGTGTGATTTTGGATGCCAATGAACTATTTTGGACGTCAAATAACCATCTTTGGGTGTTATTAAATATTTATGGATGCCAATACGTTATTATTAGATTTTGGGTGTCAATGAACTCTTTTGGATGTCAATTAACTATTTTCAGGTGTCAATAGTCATTTATGGGTGTCGTTATATTTTCGGGTGCCAATGAACCATTTTAGGCGTCATTAAGTAGTTCTTGGGTGTCAAACACACATATTTTATGAGACGATCCGATCCATAAAACCTCGATGTAAATTCAGCGGAAGCATTCGATTAGCAACGAAATATAAAAATCACGGGAAATTAAAACTTTTTGAGATAAGATATTGAAATCATAAAACTTCTTTCATAGAAAGGAGATAAACTGTTTACATCTCTGTTGAATTACTTCTTGAGTAATTATACACAACATGATACAAAAATCTCAAGAGTCAAAACCAAAATCTCAGACACTAACTCCAAGACCTGAGAGTACAAAGACGGCATAGGACTATCTAACTACAAACTCAGCAGTCAGTATCTCCACCTGAGATTCACTGCTGCTCCTAGTGCTGCTGCTGCTGGTATTGGTCACCTGTAGGCTGGTTTCTCCGTCCTTGACGACCACCTAAAAAGTTGAAATCTACAGGGTGATATAATTTTAAATAATTGTCCCAACGAGAGTTATAACTCTCCACTAGAAGCTTTATATAGCAAATAAGAACATCATAAGCAATAAAAGTTATTAAGATAACCAATAACAGATTGACATTAAGAAGAATATCAACATTTGAGAAATATGTACAACATATGTACTATGCAGTGTAACATCATTCAAGTATTTCGTAGTTCAACCTAAGAAGATATACTATGCGGTTGATTATGTTTTACAAAAATCATTATGCCCTGCGGAGATGAGGTATACCGCTCATACTCCAACCAATCACTGTTAAGTCGCATCAGTATCATACCTAGGTCATCAAAAGAGCCGGATTCTTATGACCTCATCTTTCTCAGTCAGAGTGAGGATAAACATGCAGGACATCTTGTGTCTCTTCTACTATAGCTCACCAGGGTAATCTGGTACTTCGCTATTAGAGTCACAGTGGCATCCTGTACTCTCTTCGCTATCGAAAGATTTCTTGTTTATCTCTCATCGATGCGGTATAAAAGACTTCCTCGGGAGAATAGTGTTACATCACCCCGGCATAAACATATAGTGAAGGGTTGATGGATTAAGATACATCTACATCAATTTCTACACTAGGATGTAAGGATTTACACATCCATATTCCCCCACATACTCAAAAGTATGTGATCCAGGAATTCCCTTAGGAAAACTTGTTTCACCATCATATAGCTTCTGACAATGATGGATCTATGATCAGGGCTCTACATGGTATGATTATACTTGATTAGTTAGGTACATTTCAGTATTCTTTTTAACATCATACATGTTCTCAAACATTAATCATTAGCATAGCAACTATGAAAGTAGAATACTAAATGTAACAGGTCTAACTCACATCAATTATCATTTCTCAATCATCTCATCACAAGTCATCTAATAAGCATGACCTTGATGATACACATGGCTCTTACAGCCTATCATCTCATGTGATGCCACTTACCAGGCAACAAGGTATTTCACTATTCATAAAGCTAAAAACATGCGTTCAACGAATATGGGATCATAATCCTTACCTGGATATGATCATCATCATATAAGAACCTGCATGGTTAATTCAACTAATAACAGTAAACAATTCATTCCAGAAGTTGTACTTTCATACTCTTAGAAGAGTCAAATTCCCTGATTATTCATCAATTAGGGTTTACTATTCACATTACATGTTATCACCCTAGAATTAGGGTTTACTATTCATTTCATGGTGAATTGAACTCATAACATCATCATGTATGAGAAACATCACCATTGATACCCTCAGATTAGATTGAGATTCATCAATTATCATAATTAGGGTTTCCATGATCTCACATAGGTGGATCATACCCTAATCATGCAATTTCATATGTATTGAAGGTACTTACTTGAGTTTTCAACCATAAATGGTACTTTCTCTCTCCTCTTACTAATAGATGGTGATTACACCACTCTAGATTAGGTTGGTCAAGTCCTCATTGACTATCATAAGCCAAATCACCATTATCATGTGATTAGGGTTTGATTAAAACAAGGTATCCTTCAATTAAACACTTTAGGGGTATTTTGGTAAATTACACCATTGATCACCTTCATGGGTCCATTCATTAGTCACTTAGTCCCTTAATGTCCTAGGGTACCATTAGGGTTTAGATCATACCACCATTGAACCAATTACACCTTCAATTGATTAAGTATAAACAACCTTGAAAACCTCCAAACGGTTTCAACCTTCAACCTCCAAATGGTCTTGAGACCGTTTGGTCTCAAACGGTCTTGAGACCATTTGACCTCAAACAGTCTTGAGACCGTTTGGGGGTGTTGACCGTTTGGGAAAGTTTGACTTCCAAACTATTTGAAGCTATGCAGTTTGAAACCATTTGATCATAAACGATCTTGAGATCGATTGGTTCAAAAAACCTTGAGATCGTTTGAGCCCAAACGGTCTTGAGACCGTTTGGCCTCAAACGGTCTTGAGACCATTTGGTCCAAATGGGCTCAAACCGTTTCGACCTCAAAAGTGGATCAAAAGTTACAATCGATTGTGATTATCTATGTTGAAGCCTTCAATTAGCCAAATCCATGTTAACCACTTGTAAATTGAGTCAATTTGGATTAGCCTTAATCAATTGGACACCAAATTGACCCTCAAATGAAAGCCAATTAGGGTTGAATCCAACTCAATTAGGGTTTTCAATCGGATAGTCATCAATGTTCAACAATGTGAATCAAATCGAGGTTGAACCTATCAATTGACCTCCAATCGGGCCCAAACTTGGCCCAAACGGTCTTGAGATCATTTGGAAATCCTCCAAACGGTCTTGAGACCGTTTGCCCAAAGTTTTATAAAAAATCAAGTCGATTGGGTAAGGGTTGAACCCTAATTAGGTCTAAAATCAGCACTTTTATCAATTCTTCAACTTATTGTGATTGGACCCTCAAACCATCAAATTACCTTAACCCTAGACCTCCAAACGGTCTTGGGTTGTGTCCAAACGGTCTTGAGACTGTTTGGATGAATTCCCAAACGGTCTTGAGACCGTTTGGGTCCTTCAACCCAAAACTCACCAAAATCTATCCTTGAAATCAACAAATCAACCCGATTAGGGTTTAGGGGGTTGAAGTGCCTTCAACTCCTGATTGGTTTGGAATTAGGCTATGATTCTTTGCAGGAATTAAATTAAACATGTTACCAACAGACCCTTAAACGGTCGTCCCTTGGTCAACCCTATCAAATGGTCTTGAGACCGTTTGATTCCGAACGGTCTTGCAAGACCGCATGAGATCAAACGGGTTGAGACCGTTTGATTTCAAATGATTTGCAACCGTTTGGACCAAAAGGGTTCAAGTTCGTTTGATAAAGTTGCCTAGGAATTCACGCCCATCATCTTCAACCTCTTTTCAGTTCGGTTATACCACGGATTTGCTTGCAAAAGTGCAAGGAAGAAAGGGGGTAGAAGAAAAACTAAGTTTAAATTGCAAGAACATAAATATGCATAATAAAGCAAGGAGTTTAGAGTTATAAAACCCACCTCAAACGTTGTTCCTAGAGCTCCAAGCTTCCAAGCTTCAAGCCTTTAATGGCATCTTGAGCTCCACAAGTCGGACAGAGGTGATTCTCCAAGGAAAAGATGGGGATGGACGGCTAGAACAAAGAACCTAAGTAAGTTAACCATAGAACCAAACTTTTTCAAGGAATTCATCCAAGATTCCGAGCTAGAAGATGGTTCCTTCTCACCTTAGCACTAGTTGGTCGTCTCCCTAAGTTGTAGAGATCTACCTTGGTCGTTTGAGAAAGATGAGAAGTGAAGAGGATAAAGGATACATTCACTTGGTTTGCAAGGGTTTAAGCTTATATAGTTTAGGTTATTTTTCACCTTAAGGACCTCTAAAACATGGATTTCTCATCTAAGTCCCTCCTTCTTTCAAGGAACGTTCAAAGCATCTCAACTTTGAGCAAAGTCCATCAAAACTCAAGATCTAAGGGTAGAGAAAACCAACATACAAACTAAGGTACATATATGAAGGGTTTCCTTACTCATATTAGGTGATTTTTATGCACAAGGATCATTCTTCTTATCTGATTATTCGTTGAAGTGGACCTTTCATCATTTCTACTCTAAATGATGTCAAGAGTCATAAAAGATACTCTATAAGATGTATTTTACAATTTGCACCCCACATTTTGGGTAAATACATTTTACTCCAAAATAGGGTTTTAAGCACAAGGATCATCCCACAGCTACATCTTGATGCCCAAGCTTGGGAAGTCCATCAAAACTCATCATATTCACTCATATGATGTCTCATTATCAGAGAAACATCTTAACCTGTGAAATTTGCAAGTTAATCCCCTTAACTGGGTAATTTTCACATAGGTCCCTACATTATAAAACAATACCACAACTTTGTTTAAAAGGAGCAAAATTGAAAGTATATGTTCCTGAGGAACTTAATTACATGCCAGGAAGTAATCACAAATATATAATTACATATTTAGGCAAAACATCTAGGGTTAGGTTATAACCCAGGTTAGGGATGTTACAAATTATGCACCCCTTACAAGGATTTCGTCCCCGAAATCGATAAAATCTATTAGGAGAAAAGAGCAGGGTATTTCCTTCTCATCTCATCCTCTAGTTCCCATGTGGCTTCTTCGACACCACGATGATTCCAGAGGACCTTCACAAGGCTTATATCTTTCTTCTTTAGCTTTTTAATTTTGTTATCAAGGATTGACACTGGTCCTTCCTCATAAGTTATATCTTCATTCAATTCTACTTCCATAGGTTGTAAAACTGACTCGGTATCAGTGTGACATTTCCTCAGCATAGAAATGTGAAACACAAGGTGTAGCTTCTGCAACTCTGGAGGTAACTCTAGTCTATAGGCTACCTTCCCAACTCGTTCAATGATTGGATAAGGTCCCATAAATCTAGGAGCTAACTTCCCTTTCCTTCCAAAACGAAGGACTCCTTTCCATGGTGAGACCTTGAGGTACACTCTGTCTCCAACCTTGAACTCTATGGGTCTACGACGTCTGTCAGCATAAGATTTCTGCCTATCCTGTGCAGTCTTAAACTGTTGCTGTATTACTTTGATCTTCTCTGTAGTCTGCTACACAAGATCAGGACCGAACAACTGATGTTCACCAGTCTCATACCAACATAAGGGTGATCTACAACGTCTACCATATAGGGCTTCATAAGGTGCCATGTCAATATTATGTTGATAGCTATTGTTATAGGCAAACTCTATCAAGCTTAGGTGTAGATCCCAACTTCCGGTAAACTGGAGAACACATGCTCTCAACAAGTCTTCCAAGGTCTGTATAGTCCTTTCTGACTGTCCATCAGTCTTTGGGTGAAAGGATGTACTAAACCATAACTTGGTGCCTAAAGCTCTGTGTAACTTCTCCCAAAAATGACTTGTAAACTGGGGACCTCTGTCAGAAACTATAGTGATAGGAACTCCGTTCAAACGCACTATCTCTTGAACATACAACTGTGATAACCTTTCAGCAGAATAGGTTATTTTGACAGGTAGGAAATGTGATGTCTTTGTCAACCTATCAACAATTACCCAAATGGAATCATGTCCTTTGCTTGTCTTGGGTAGTCCAACAACAAAGTCCATGGTCACATGGTCCCACTTCCACTGTGGTCTGGGTAAAGGTTGCATTGTCCCTGTAGGATTCTGGTGTTCAGCCTTGACTTGCTGACACATAGGACACCGTACAACAAACTCAGCCACATCCTTCTTCATCCCAAGCCACCAATACATATCTTTTAAGTTTCGATACATCTTGGTGCTCCCTGGATGCATAGCATACATCAAAGAATGAGCTTCCTCCAGGACTAACTTTCTCAGGTTATCCACATCTGGTACTATCATCCTCCCATGATAGCATGCCACTTGGTCATCTGAATCATGGAAACCATCTCGCTTCTCATCACCATACTCAGATATGATATGTTGAATTGCAGTATCAACTTGCTGTGCCTCCTTTATCTGCTATCTTAGGGTAGGTTTAATGTGCATCTCAGCTAACAAACCGGCTAACAATGACACCTTCAACTGTACATTGTCTTGCCTTAAAGAGATAAGCATATCTCTTCTAGAGAATACTAAGGAACTTAGTTGTGCTCTATCCATGGTTGATGTTGCTGATTTCCTACTCAAGGCATCTGCAACCACATTGGCCTTCCCTGGATGGTAATCAATTGTACAATCGTAGTCCTTGATTAACTCCATCCAACGACGTTGCCTCATGTTAAGCTCATGCTGAGAGAAGATATACTTGAGATTCTTGTGGTCTGTGAAAATCTGGAAGGTTTCTCTGTAGAGATAATGTCTCCAGATCTTCAGGGCATGAACCACAACAGCTAACTCCAGATCGTGTGTCGGATAACTCTCCTCGTGTTTCTTAAGATGTTGAGAAGCGAAAGAAATCACTTGCTTATCCTGCATCAACACACATCTGAGTCCATTCTTGGAGGCATCATAAAAAACTGCATATCCTTTTCCTTGTTCAGGTAGCACAAGCACAGGTGCACTTGTCAACCTCTCCTTCAACAGTTGAAAGGACTGTTGACACTTATCACTCCAGGAAAAAGGAACATCCTTCCGGGTTAACTTGGTCAAGGGTAAGGCTATAGAACTGAAGTTCTTAATGAACCTTCAGTAGTAGCCAGCTAACCCTAAGAAACTTCGAATCTCCGTCGGTGTCTTCGGTTGTTCCCACTGTACAACAGATTCTACCTTTTTAGGGTCAACACAAATACCCGAGGCAGATACCACATGACCAAGAAAAGATACTTCTGGTAACCAAAACTCACACTTGCTAAACTTAGCATATATCTTATGTTCTTTTAGCAAGGCTAAAGCTTGGCGAAGATGTTGTTCATGTTGCTAAGCATCCTTACTATAGATCAGTATGTCATCTATGAAGACGACAACACACTGATCAAGGAAAGGTCGGAAGACTCTATTCATGAGTTCCATGAATGCAGCTGGTGCATTAGTTAGTCCAAACGACATAACTGTGAACTCATAGTGACCATATCTTGTCCTAAAAGCAGACTTGGGTATGTCACTGTCCTTAATGTGGAGTTGATGATATCTAGATCTCAAATCTATCTTTGAGAAAATTGTTGCACCACACAACTGATCAAAAAGGTCATCAATCCTCGACAGAGGGTACTTATTCTTTATTGTTACTTTATTGAGTTGTCTGTAATCAATGCACAACCGCATTGACCCGTCTTTCTTTTTGACAAACAAAACCGGAGCACCCCAAGGTGAAGTACTTGGTCGGATGAAACCTTTCTCAAGTAACTCTTGAAGCTGTTTCTTGAGTTCTGCCATCTCGGCAGGCGCCATCCTATACGGTGTCTGGGCTATGGGTTTTGTATCTGGGACTAAATTGATTTCAAAATCAATTTCCGGAGGTGGTGGTATACTGGGAAGTTCTTTAGGAAACACATCTTCGAATTCCCTGACTACAAGAACTTCAGTAGGGTTGGGGCTCTCCTTGGTAGTATCTACCACATGGGCCAAGAATGCATAACATCCTTGCCTCATCAGCTTATCAGCAACCATAGCTGACACAAGACAGGTGGGTAGAATCTTTCTTTCTCCTCGAAAGATCCATGTGTTGCTTTCATCAGCAAACACAACCAACTTGGATTCACAATCCAAGACAACTCTATACCTTTCTAAGGTATCCATCCCAAGGATTATATCAAATCCTTGCATATAAAGTGGTATAAGATCCACTTGAATGCGATGATCATAAAAGAAGAGGATGCAGGGAGAGCATACCTCCTACAAAATAGCAGACCCACTCAACGGAGTCTCCAAAAACAAGCTATCTGCCCTACGATTGACTGTCATATTGCAGTTACGTATCACTCTCCGAGTGACAAAGGAGTGCATAGCACCCGAGTCAATCAAAACAGATACAACACAAGATTTAGACATATCAGAATATAAAAGTTCCATCTGACCTGCCACAACCCGTGGATTGACCATTGCATCTGGTGGGTTCATAGCATAGAACCTCTCTGTCGCCTAGGGTTGAGTTGGTGCTGATGATCCAGCTTGAGACACTTGTCCACGTCCTCGAGCTGTTCCTTGAGAATGCCTTCTCTGTGATCCCTGTTGACCTTGTCTCGGAGGCTGTGTCACACTGACAGGCCTAGACCGACAATCCTTCATCAAATGTCCCACCTTCCCACAGTTGTAGCAGCTTCTCTCCTGTTGCTGTGGTCTCGGTGGTCTAGTGACTGACATTGATGCTGAACTGTAAGTCTCTTGAGGCGGTAGACCCCAGCCTCTACCTCTGCTTGGAGACCACTGAGTCTGAGAAATCGATATGGGTGGTGGAGGGGTAGGTGTAGAGAATCTAGGCTTCTTAAAGTCCCTAGATGAAGAACCCTGGAACTGTAGATATCTTTTCTGGGTTTGCCTCTTCTCAACCACGGATCTCTCTATCCTTCAGACTGACTCAACGAAGGTAGAGAACCTCTCCCGGTTTTCTAGGGCAGACACAGGAGTAGTCATGTCGGCATTCAAACCCTTTTCGAACCTTCTGATTCTTTCTTCTTCTATGGCAGCCATGTGCGGACAGAACTGCAACAACTCCATGAACTTAGCTTCATACTCACTAATGTTCATCATGCCCTGCCTCAGTCTCTCAAACTGAGAGATCTTCTCATCTAGGAAGGTCTTTGGAAAATATCTGAGGACAAATTCCCGACGAAAGTCTTCCCATGAGATCTCTATTCCAGGTCTCTTCTGCTCTTCCATGGTCCACCAATGACCAGCGCTTCCTTTGAGAAGGTAGACGGCATGTCTGACCTTCTCAGCTTCAGGGATGTTGAGGATCCTAAAAGCTTTCTCCAACTCTATTAACCAAAGATCAGCATCTGCGGGGTCAGTTGTCCCAAAGTATTTGGTAGCTCCGACACGACGAAGTCACTCAAACGTCTTCCCGATACCTTGTCCTTCGGGCTGGACAGGTGCCCTAGGTACAGGCATAGGCATCCTGTCGGTGATATGTGTCATGGAAGTCATAAACTGCCCGAACATCGCTTGTACTTCTAGGTTACCCATGTCGGCTGGGTCAAACTGAGGCGGCTCCCTGGGTTGTTCAGGTACAGGTTGCTCTATTTCTGGGACCCCTGCACCACCTTGCGGTGCAACTACGCTACTCTCTGCCACGTACTCCTCATGTGGCTCAGACATCCTTATATATCTTCTTCTCCTGAGGAGCAGAAGATTCTATTAGATAAGGAAAAACACTAAAGATAGACTCGACATCCTAAGTCCTATGTCTCTGTAGACTCAGCGAACCTAGAGCTCTGATACCACTAAATTGAGACGATCCGATCCATAAAACCTCGATGTAAATTCAACGGAAGCATTCGATTAGCAGTGGAATATAAAAATCACGGGAAATTAAAACTTTTTGAGATAAGATATTGAAATAATAAATCTTCTTTCATAGAAAGGAGATAAACTGTTTACATCTCTGTTGAATTACTTCTTGAGTAATTATACACAACATGATACAAAAATCTCAAGAGTCAAAATCAAAATCTCAGACACTAACTCCAAGACCTGAGAGTACAGAGATGACATAGGACTATATAACTACAAACTCAACAGTCAGTATCTCCACCTGAGATTCACTGTTGCTCCTGGTGCTGCTGCTGCTGGTATTGGTCACCTGTAGGCTGGTTTCTCCGTCCTCGACGACCACCTAAAAAGTTGAAATCTACGGGGTGAGATAATTTTAAATAATTGTCCTAGCGAGAGTTATAACTCTCCACTAGAAGCTTTATATAGAAAATAAGAACATCATAAGCAATAAAAGTTATTAAGATAACCAATAGCAGATTGACATTAAGCAGAATATCAGCATTTGAGAAATATGTACAACATATGTACTATGCAGTGTAACATCATTCAAGTATTTCGTAGTTCAACCTAAGCAGATATACTACACGGTTGATTATGTTTTACAAACATCATTATGCCCTGCGGAGATGAGGTATACCGCTCATACTCCAACCGATCACTGTTAAGTCGCATCGGTATCATACCTAGGTCATTAAAAGAGCCGGATTCTTATGACCTCATCTTCCTCAGTCAGAGTGAGGATAAACATGCAGGACATCTTGTGTATCTGCTACTATAACTCACCAGGGTAATCTGGTACTTCGCTATTAGAGTCACAGTGGCATCCTGTACTCTCTTCGCTATCGAAAGATTTCTTGTTTATCTCTCATCGATGCGGTATAAAAGACTTCCTCGGGAGAATAGTGTTACATCACCCCGACATAAACATATAGTGAAGGGTTGATGGATTAAGATACATCTACATAAATTCCTACACTAGGATGTAAGGATTTACACATCCATATTCCCCCACATACTCAAAAGTATGTGATCCAGGAATTCCCTTAGGAAAACCTGTTTCACCATCATATAGCTTTTGATAATGATGGATCTATGATCAGGGTTGTACACGGAATGATTATACTTGATTAGTTAGGTACATTTTAGTATTCTTTTTAACATCATACATGTTCTCAAACATTAATCATTAGCATAGCAACTATGAAAGTAGACTACTAAATGTAACAGGTCTAACTCACATCAATTATCATTTCTCAATCATCTCATCACAAGTCATCTAATAAGCATGACCTTGATGATACACATGGCTCTTACAGCCTATCATCTCATGTGATGCCACTTACCAGGCAACAAGGTATTTCACTATTCATAAAGCTAAAAACATGCTTTCAATGAATATGGGATCATAATCCTTACCTGGATATGATCATCATCATATAAGAACCTGCATGGTTAATTAACTAATAACAGTAAACAATTCATTCCAGAAGTTGTACTTTCATACTCTTAGAAGAGTCGAATTCCCTGATTCCTCATCAATTAGGGTTTACTATTCACATTACATGTTATCACCCTAGAATTAGGGTTTACTATTCATTTCATGGTGAATTGAACTCATAACATCATCATGTATGAGAAACATCACCATTGATACCCTCAGATTAGATTGAGATTCATCAATTATCATAATTAGGGTTTCCATGATCTCACATAGGTGGATCATACCCTAATCATGCAATTTCATATGTATTGAAGGTACTTACTTGAGTTTTCAACGATAAATGGTACTTTCTCTCTCCTCTTACTAATATATGGTGATTACACTACTCTAGATTAGGTTGGTCAAGTCCTCATTGACTATCATAAGCCAAATCACCATTATCATGTGATTAGGGTTTGATTAAAACAAGGTATACTTAGATTAAACACTTTAGGGGTATTTTGGTAAATTACACCATTGATCACATTCATGGGTCAATTCATTAGTCACTTAGTCCCTTAATGTCCTAGGGTACCATTAGGGTTTAGATCAGACCACCATTGAACCAATTACACCTTCCATTGATTAAGTATAAACAACCTTGAAAACCTCCAAACGGTTTCAACCTTCAACCTCCAAACGGTCTTGAGACCATTTGGGGGTGTTGACCGTTTGGGAAAGTTTGACTTCCAAACCGTTTGAAGCTATGCGGTTTGAAACTGTTTGATCATAAACGATCTTGATATCGATTGGTCCAAACGACCTTGAGATCGTTTGAGCCCAAACGGTCTCAAGACCGTTTGGCCCCAAACGGTCTTGAGATCATTTGGCCTCAAACAGTCTTGAGACCATTTGGATCCAAACGGTCTTGAGACCATTTAATCCAAATGGGCTCAAACTGTTTGGACCTCAAAAGTGGATCAAAAGTTACAATCGATTATGATTATCTATGTTGAAGCCTTCAATTGGCCAAATCCATGTTAACCACTTGTAAATTGGGTCAATTAGGATTAGCCTTAATCAATTGGACACCAAATTGACCCTCAAATGAAAGCCAATTAGGGTTGAATCCAACTCAATTAGGGTTTTCAATCGGATAGTCATCAATGTTCAACAATGTGAATCAAATCGAGGTTGAACCTATCAATTGACCTCCAATTGGGCCCAAACTTGGCCCAAACGGTCTTGAGATCGTTTGGACATCCTCTAAACGGTCTTCATACCGTTTGCCCAAAGTTTGATAAAAAACCAAGTCAATTGGATAAGGGTTGAACCCTAATTAGGTCTAAAATCAGCACTTTTATCAATTCTTCAACTTATTGTGATTGGACCCTCAAACCATCAAATTACCTTAACCCTAGACCTCCAAACGGTCTTGGGTTGTGTCCAAACGGTCTTGAGACCGTTTGGATGAATCCACAAATGGTCTTGAGGCCGTTTGGGTCCTTCAACCCAAAACTCACCAAAATCTATCCTTGAAATCAGCAAATCAACCCGATTAGGGTTTAGGGGGTTGAAGTGCCTTCAACTCTTGATTGGTTTGGAATTAGGTTATGATTCTTTGTAGGAATTAAATTCAACATGTTACCAACAGACCCTTAAATGGTCGTCCCTTGGTCAACCCTATCAAATGGTCTTGAGACCGTTTGATTCCAAACGGTCTTGCAAGAACGCATGAGATCAAACGGTTTGCAACCGTTTGGACCAAAAGGGTCCAAGGTCGTTTGATAAAGTTGCCTAGGAATTCACGCCCATCATGTTCAACCTCTGTTCAGGTCGGTTATACCACGGATTTGCTTGCAAAAGTGCAAGGAAGAAAGGGGGTAGAAGAAAAACTAAGTTTAAATTGCAAGAACATAAATATGTATAATAAAGCAAGGAGTTTAGAGTTATAAAACCCACCTCAAACGTTGTTCCTAGAGCTCCAAGCTTCCAAGCTTCAAGCCTTTAATGGTGTCTTGAGCTCCACAAGTCGGACAGAGGTGATTCTCCAAGGAAAAGATGGGGATGGTCGGCTAGAACAAAGAACCTAAGTAAGTTAACCATAGAACCAACCTTTTTCAAGGAATTCATCCAAGATTTCGAGCTAGAAGATGGTTCCTTCTCACCTTAGCACTAGTTGGGCATCTCCCTGAGTTCCAGAGCTCTGCCTTGGTCGTTTGAGAAAGATGAGAAGTGAAGAGGATAAAGGATACGTTCACTTGGTTTGCAAGGGTTTAAGCTTATATAGTTTAGGTTATTTTTCACCTTAAGGACCTCTAAAACATGGATTTCTCATCTAAGTCCCTCCTTCTTTCAAGGCACGTTCAAAGAATCTCAACTTTAAGAAAAGTCCATCAAAACAAAAGATCTAAGGGTAGATAAAACCAACATACAAACTAAGGTACATATATGAAGGGTTTCCTTACTCATATTAGGTGATTTTTATGCACAAGGATCATTCTTCTTATCTGATTATTCATTGAAGTGTCCCTTTCATCATTTCTACTCTAAATGATGTCAAGAGTCATAAAAGATACTCTAGAAGGTGTATTTTACAATTTGCACCCCACATTTTGGGTAAATACATTTTACTCCAAAATTAGGGTTTTAAGCACAAGGATCATCCCACAGCTGCATCTTGATGCCCAAGCTTGGGAAGTCCATCAAAACTCATCATATTCACTCATATGATGTCTCATTATCAGAGAAACATCTTAACCTATGAAATTTGCAAGTTAATCCCCTTCACTGGGTAATTTGCACATAGGTCCCTACATTACAAAACAATACTACAACTTTGTTTAAAAGGAGCAAAATTGAAAGTATATGTTCCTGATGAACTTAATTACATGCCAAGAAGTAATCACAAGTATATAATTACATATTTAGGCAAAACATCTAGGGTTAGGTTATAACCTAGGTCAGGGATGTTACATTTTAGGTGTCAGTTAACTATTTTTTGGTGTCAATAACCATTTATGGGCGTTGTTATATTTTTGGGTGTCAATGAACCATTTTAGGTGCCATGAAGTGGTTCTTAGGTGTCAAACAGACCTATTTTGGGTATCAATAAACTCTTTTGGCCTTCAATTAACCACTTTTGGGTGTTAATAGCCATTTATGGCGTCGTTATACTTCTAGGTGTCAATGAACAATTTTCGGCGCCATTAAGTGGTTCTTAGGTGTCATGCGGACCTATTTGGGTGTCGTTATGTTGTTTTGGTTGTCAATACTTATTTGGGGCGTCAATAGTCATTTATGGGCATCATTATATTTCTGGGTATCAATGAACCATTTTGGGCGTCATAAAGTGGTTCTTAGGTGTCAAACAAACGTATCTGGGTGTCATTATGTTGTTTTGGTTGTCAATACCTTATGTGGATGCCATATTTATACTTTTGGGTGTCAATGAACCATTTTGGGCATCAGTTAACCATTTTTGGGTGTCAATAGCCATTTATGGGCGTCAAGCATCCAAAAATACCATCTTTGGGTGTCCATTAACCTATATATATCATTTTTATATTTTTTCTCAAAAATATGTCAATATTAGTCTTGTTGGATTGCATTTTTCATAATGAATATAATGGTTTTTGTTTCATTAAAAATGCATTAGGGTTCAAAAGTTATGAGAGAAACAAATTTATTTGTCTGTTGCATAATCCTAAAAAAACCAGCCAATCACAATCTTCCACGTGGAAGCGGTTTGGGGCTGGTTTCAGCCGCGAGTAAGACGCGTGAGCATCACCAAAGTTTATTCCTTTTGATCGCCAGAGCGCCAAGAAAGGGGGTGGGACACTTCAAATCAAGTATTATTTGATCGTTACATATTACAATCATCATTTGTATAACTAGATTTGTGAAAAGGTCATGTCCGATTTGTTCGGACAAAAAAGGCCATGGAGGGTCCCCTTTTTCTATGAGCCCCTTAAATAATAGAAAATCTAGAAACCCCTTCTCTCCTCACACACGCAATTTAACCTATCCGCAGTGTTCCACATATTGTCAATTGTAATTGGGACAATTAAAGCTTATCATTTTGTTTCACACATAAAATATAATAATCATGTACCATAGCCTAGATCCTGACTTGACTAAATGAAAAACTGCATATCGCATGATGTTATGTTGAACAAATCGTTATTACATTCCCTAGTACTGATATCTCTTTCAGTTTGGTGACAGTGCTAAATATCATTAACGCTTTTATTTGGTACGTGGTGAATGAAAGGGACGGGAGGGGAGGGGAAGAGAGGAGACACTTATGTTGATGTATTTGGTTAGCACAGGGAGTGGAAGGAAAGGAAAAAACAAAAAATAATATAAATATAATAATAATATAGTAACGTAGAATGTTGATGATAGAAAAATACTTTTATATAGAATAATTATATTTATATTTGTGAGCATACACCAACATATAAAAATGTTATCAAAGAGGCACAGACAACAAATAAGGCTATCAATAATTTCTTGATAACAAAGTTTATAGATTAAAGAAAATTATAAGATATAATGAACACAACATACAATTTTATTTTTTTGTGTCAAAAGCGCTATATAAGAGATATTTTTAATACAAGTGAGAATAGAAGTTTTTATATATTCAAATTATAGTTGTACAAGTAGTTTTCTTTTTATTTTTGTATTTATAAAAAAACTTTTCACCCATGTAGTTAAGTGCTTCTCTCCATAGCCCAACACATTCTTTTCAATTATTTTTTATTTTTATTTTTTTATACCGTATAATAGTCTAAAAAATTAAGTTTTCTACCAAAAGTATAAATTTTAAGTTTTCTTCTACCTTATGGATTAATTTTATTTTAGTTTCCTTTTTTTGACAATTTTTTTCTCAAATGTTGTCCAATACTCCACCATTATTTGATATGTCCAACCAAATAATGTAGCACATTCATGACATATTATTTTTTATCCACGCCAGTTGTGGTTTATTTATATTTTCTCTCTCACTTTTAAATTTTTTCTAACCTTTCTAATATATTTTTCAACAAATCTTTTCCCTTCCCTTATCTCCACCCAGATTCTGTGGGGAGAGACTGAGAGAGAAATGGATAAAAATACACTTAGTTTGTTCCCCTCCATTCCCCTCCCCTCCCAATTACTTTGTCCAACCAAACATCTCAAGCATCTTCCCCTCCCGTCCCCTCCCCTCCATTCACCATGTACCAAACAGGTCCTAAGGGACTTCAGGACCGGGATGTGCAGTTAAGACACGACTGATTAAGTGTCGCAGCTGGAGTTGTGGTGTCCACACTCTATTCCAATTAAATTCACATATCAAGAGTTGGGAGGAAAATGCCCTAAAGCAGAGATGTCTATTGTCGAATGAAGGCACATTTCAAGTTGTGTGTGTCCTTGAATTCGGTCATGTATCTGCCATAGTTTTAGTTCCCGTTTACATGTTTATTCTATTGCATATGAGCAGCGCTACAGGCACCTGTCCTCAACCCCGGGCTCCCACCCGATTCTTGAGAATTGCTGATTGCTGATGTGGTAGAGAAAGTAGAAAAAGCAGAAACGAAGAGAAAGAAACATATTTTATGTATAACCTTTGATCTACAATGTGTTTTCGAACAAAATAAAAAGCAGTAGATTCATCACAAAAAATACTTTCTAACAAGACCAATATTGACATACTTTGGAGAAAAATTTAATTAGAGTGAAGTATAAAAAATAGATGTGAGAAGTATCAAAAGTACAAAACTTCAAAATAAGAATATCGTACAACAAAATATTAGTATTTATGTATTTTAGGATACATTACATATATTTTTACATATATTATTCACATTCTGGGATACTTTTAGATATTGAGATGTACTACTTCTATTTTGGAGATACTGTATAGAAGTTTACTTGATGACGTACCGTACCTCATGAGACATTACTGTACCCCAAAACAGAATATTGTATATAATGAGATCTATTACTTCTAGACTAGTTATAGAATTATGCTTGATTTTGTAATTTGTTAGGTACTGTACTTATGCTTGAGTAAATGAGTTGAAATTAACAAGTGGGTATAGCACATGTGGTTGTATTTTATAACTGATTTTTTATCTGATGTGCATTATACTTTTGAGATCATTAACAAGTGGGTAGTCAACTTATATCTGTATTTTGTCAAAAAAATTGTCCAGATGACAAATGCTGCTATGTCAATTTGTAGGTACTATACTTATACTTTTGACCAGTTATATAATTAGGTTTGATTTATAATTTGTTAGGTATTGTACTTATGTGTCAGTAACTAAGTTGAAATTAACAAGTGGGTACAATACTCATGGTTGCATTTTATAGGTGATTCTTGATCCAATGTGCATTATACTTTTTAGGTCATTAACAAGTGGGTACTCAACTTATGTCTACATTTTGTAAAAGAAATTGTCCAGATGACTAATGTTTCTATACGATTCCGTAGGTACTAGAATTATACTTCTAAATCAGTTATACGATTATACTTGATTTTGTAATTTGGTAGGTTATGTACTTATGCTTATGTATTAATATGTGGATACAGTATTATGGATCTATAAGTACAATACTCACGAGTACTGTTGATCCTTCTTCATTCAAAAGTATAAGAGTATTGTACGTCTGTATCTAGAACATATATATAGTATCCTAATATATGGTACTATATTTTTCGTGTATTATTATTATTTCAAAATATATCAGCACTAGTCTCGTTAGAAAGTATTTTCTACTAGAATTCTAATGCAATTTATTTCATCAAAAAATATGCTACAGATTGAAAGTTATGGACAAAAACATTTTGTCTTTCTTCTACTTCCCTCATCCTTTATTGCTTTAATTGTTGATGACAACTATTTCTAAGAACCTGTGGGTGAGCGCAGGGGCTTAGAGGGGGGAGCTTCCAGGGTTGAAGCCCCCTCCAAAAAAATATTTTTATTGTTATTATGATACCATGTACATATTTGTATTTTGTAAAAAAAAATTAATTACAAAATGCGACTTTTAATCTTATGATTTCAGTCAATCCTATCATATGAACTTCTTGATGGTTAAACTTAATATATTTGTGGATTATGTGTCTTATATACTCATAAATTATAAAATTTACCATCTTAATATGTATGTCATCAATTATGAGCTTAAGAAATCATATATTTCATTTCTATCATACTAATTTTTTTAATAGTTTCATATTAATTGTGTTAAGAGTTAAACAAATTGTCTCCCCTATTTTAATGTCAATAATCTCTATAAGACTAGGGGTATGTACACATAAAAGATGAAAATAATTATACAAAATGAAGTTTATAAAAATATATCATGCATCATGTTGACCTATTAACTGAAATTTGATGTAATATAGTTGAATTATTAATTAACATACATTATTAGCGATAAATTGAGTAAGTTCATTCAATTATAATTATACACCATTGGGAAAAATGATAACCATACATGCACAACTATCACCTTCTATTTATATATTTTTCTTTCAAACTTTTATTAGTCAATCACTCTCAAATAAGAAAAGATCTATATTACTATATATAAATAGATCCAAATAATATTTACTGTTACATGGTATTTCACAAACTTTTTTAGTTATATAATATTTAGATATTATAAGTTTTAAGACAAGTAATAATTATTACACATTTACAAGAACTTGAGAAGATAATGACAATATTTCTATCTATAAAAGAAAATAAGACGATTGAATTGGCATAAGGTAAAAAAAGTAGAGAAAAATATATAAAATATGGGGTAAGAAGGAAAGAAAATATGAAAAAATCCACCTAGTAAATATACTTTTAATCAAATAGAGAGAGAAAAACAAGGATGACATGTAAAATGAAAGTCAATAAAAATATATAACATTTCTTTCATATCTTCTCTTTTTCAACTTTTAAATAAAAAATACACATAGATCTTTCCTCTTCATTCTCTTCACTTTTTATTTCCCAATGTGCTTCTCCATCATATGTTATTCATACAACCACATTAAATATTTTCCTTCTTTTTTTCTCTAAAGTTTCCTTCAACTGAACATCGTGTCAAGATCTTATAATATACCAAGTACATTATACTTATAGCCTTTATAGTATAAGATTTGACTGCTATAATTTTTTTAGTTCTTCCAGTATGACACCATCTACTAAATGATGTCATATTATATTTTATTGATTGTTCTCCACTTAAAAGATGATTTTGTTCCCATTTTAAATATAACTATTATTTTTTCTTACACATTGCCAATTGTATGCACATTATACAAATCAAGTGATCATGAATTATGATTATATTGTTGATCTTCTAATTCTTTAATCTAAAAGATATGTCAAATAATGTGTTAGTTATGACCTTAGACATTTAAACAAATTCATTATTTTGAATAGTGAATTTATCATTTCATTAGATTTTTTTACAAATAGCTTATTTTATATGTTGGAGACAATGAGACACTTATTAAGTATATTTTTCTTCATTTTTTTAAATAAATATTATTTTCCTCATCCTCACTACTCATAGTAATTCAGCCTCCCCTATGGTAGATTTCTAAATCTGCCACTGGGTGAGTGAGTACTAAGGTGACTATGTGTAGAATTTTTCTTTACATATCTTCAAATTCAATGATTACCGGAACCGAAAGCGAAGTGTGCTTGCGTAAAAGGAGTGAATGAAACAAAGAAATGTCAGCATTGTGCAAAACCGGATGTGTCCAGCATACCGACGTACCAGAAACGAACATGGATTGATAACAAAATGCTTGGAACGTTTCTCGTTTTAACAATATGTGTGTAAGTGGTTTGCTCAAAGGAGGCAGAATACTGGTGAGAAAGTAATAGATGCCCTAAATTTCGTTAGTCCTGGTGAGTGAAACTGAATGCGTCCAGCGTACAATACTGACGTGCCAAAAAAGAACATGGCTTGATGTTGAGGGGGTGTGTATATGCTCTTGACTGCCAGAATTGAAGATGTCCTATTAGGAACGCCAACGGATGGTTCCAAACTAGTTTTGAACCTTTAGTGAGAAAGTAATAGATGTCTTCCATTTCCTCCTTCTTTAGTTCACGCCAATGGCTTGGCTTCTTTCTAAAGTTACCCTCAAAATTGTCATAGCTTTTTTTTATTTTTTTCTTCTTTGTCAATCTCATGCTTAGCGGCTCATATATGAATACGTTCTCTGAAAATTTGACTCTGCCCACCATCCTGCCTAAGCTACTAGCAAGGTTTCGGTGCTTGCGTTTACTTAGAGATTTTCCTTTTTATTTTACAAATCTCTTCTTTCGTTTCCTGTTTCAATTGCATACCTCAATTCCCCTGCCGTGGAGGTAAGATTACTTCCGCATCTTGTTTGGATTTGTATCATTCCAAAATAATTCCAGTAGCTACATTGCATGTAATTTGATTGTATATATTGAGATTTTTAGTTTTAATGTAGTAGGCATACGATTCCATTTTAGATGCCCTTGTTTAGCTACATGTTGTTACTGTAGTACTTTTAGTAGCTACTCTACATGTTCCTCCTACGATTTTGCTTATACTCACTCCACAACCTCTCAACCCTCAATATGATTTTCTACGGTCAAAAATCAAAAAGGCATATTTTGACATTTTAATTACTAATATGGCAGGACTTAATTTCTAAAATGCCACATTTTTTAAGCAACACGTCCTCAAAGAGGACGGATTGCCTCTGGTGGGGCCAATAGGTCCCCTCGGGATATTGCTTCTTTAAAAAAGCAATATGTCCCCAATGGGGATGTATTGCCTCGAGCAGAGCAATGCATCCCCACTGAGGACATATTGTCTTTTTTATTTTTTAATTATGATATCATGTATCTTATATATACATATGTATGTTAAATTGATAAATGAACATAATCTACATTAAATTATATATAATTAACAATACATTTAAAATAATACATTCACATAATAATATAATAACAAAATATATTATATTTTATTAATACATAATATTTATAAATGTAGATAAAAGTATTTAAAATTCATGGATACAATACTAAAATTATGTAATAAAGTTTAAAATTATAGAAATAAAGATATATATACGTGTATTTATTAGTGAACTTATAAAAAATTTAAGAAAACTAATATAGCAATAAAAATAAAAAATAACATAATAGTATATAAGAAACGGCGGTGCACATAATATATATATATATATATATATATATATATATATATATATATATATATATATATATATATATATATATATATAAAGGTATGATACAAAATATAAAAATGTAAACATGTCAACTATATAAAGTAAATATACACGAACAATAACAATATAAAATCAATATAAAATATATGATACATATGATCATAAATGCAACACATAAAAATCATAATATACTATGGAGGATTTTTTCATTACGTTTAAAAATAATATATTAATATAAATCATAATAACATAATAATATTCGTAACAATAATAATATTCGTAACACATTAACCAGTTCATTTTCTCGATTTATTAACTAGTCCAGAGATAAACTTAATATGACAAAAATAAAATATAGTATGGTTTTATTTAATTTAAAATTATATGTATCATATATTTTAATTTGATTGTTCATTGTTATTGTTCTAGAATATTTTACTTTGCATAATTGACATGTTTATATTTTTTCATATTATATACTATGCATTAATATATATATATATATATATATATATATATATATATATATATATATATAATGCATATCAACGTGTGGTATATGTTGCTATATCAGTTTTCTTTTTCTTTTTATTATGTTTACAAATATATATATATATATATATGTATATATATACACATATATATACATATATGTATGTATATTTGTTTTATTTCTATAATTTTAATCTTTATTATATAATTTTAGTATTGTATTCATAAATTTTAAATACTTCCATTTACATATATAAATATTATGTATTAATGAAATATAATATTTTATCATTATTTTATTATATTTATGTTTTATTTTAAATATATGCTTATAATACTAAATTATATATAAGTTAATGTAGATTATGTTCATTTAGAAATTTAACATATTTATGTATATATAACGTACATGGTATCATAAATAAATAAGTAAATAAAAAAAAGTAATACATCCTCATTGGGGACGCATTGCTCTGCTGGAGGCAATACGTCTCCCGAGGGGATGTATTGGTCCCACCAGGAGCAATACGTCCTCTTTGGGGACATATTGTCTTAGAAATATGCCATTTTGAGAATTAAGTTCTGAATCATGCCATTTTGGTAATTAAAATGCTCAAACATGCCATTTTGGTTTTTGGCCATTTTCTACACTAGATTAGGCATGCTCTCCATCAGAGTATCATTCCCATCAAGTGTCTATATATTTGAAGCTGTGAGCCTCCGATCCATCACGCCTCTCACGTATATCTAGTACAACAACCATTTGTATAACATTGTCATCGTTATCGTTCTACCCTATTTTAGCGTTCTTATCTTATATTGCACCTCTCTTCTTCCTTCGATTCTCCCTAGCTAACTATGCTGCAACAGTTGTCTTCATTAGCATGACTCCACCACTGTCACGGTCCCCTCTTATCCAGACACCATGTATTGATTTCGGGTCGCGGCCTCCATCCCGATCTTGCAAACGCCTTGCTCCCATCTCTGCTACCACTTCCGGCGCCTCTTTCCCTGACAGTCGGGATGCCTTGCATCCATTGTCATCACCACCTCCCTTAGTACCTCCACTGCCACCTTCGATAGCAACATTGACCCCTGGAGAGGGATAGCTAGGGACATAACTCTTCGTGGTGAGATATTGTTGCCAACTTCCGCTATGTTCGATAGAAGATGCTCAACCACCGTCAGCTTCCTCCACAAGGGCCACGACGTCTGATCTGTTCCATAGAATCACCAATCCTCCATCTCTGACGAACTGTGCCCCTAAACTGTAGCACCATACCTCCTCGTCCGTGTTTTGTGTGAAAATTTGTCTCTGTCCACCATCCTGCCTAAGCTACAAGCAAAGTTTTCGGTGCTTGTTTTTACTTGAGATTTTCTTTTAGAAGATAAAAACCAATTTAGCATAGTTTCACAAAAGTATTTACCGACATAGCACACATTGCAAAATATTTCCCAAAATAGCATACTTTGGTCTAAAATGTCACTTTGTATGGAGCTTTATGTATCCTGGTATGAAAAGCGCCATAAGTGTTGGTGTGTTTATTTAAAAAATAAAAAAATAAAAGAAAGGTAAAAGCTCCACTTGAAGTCACGTTTTTACCCTTGCATGGTGTCAAGTTAAAAGCACCGCACAAAATGACACTTTTGATTTTTTTAATATTTTTTATTTAAAAATAAACACACCAATATTTGTTGCACTTTTCAATTCTGCATAACAAAAATTGCACTTTGAGTGGCCGGTTCTACACAAAGTGCGTTATTTTGGGAAACATTTTGTAAAGATGGCTATGTTGGTAAATATTTTTATAAAAGTGTGCTAAATTGATTTTTTCCCTTTTCTTTATTACATAATGAATCTCTTCTTTCGTTTCCTATTTCAGTTGCACTTACATTGTCTTTCCTATCTTGGTCCCAGACGAAGTGATCGAAGACAGTATAGTTAGCTGCAACATTTTGTCGTACATGGTGGTCGTCCATTTATTCCCCGACCTTGAAGGTAATATTACTTCTGCATCCCGTTTGGATTTGTATCATTTCATAATAATCCTAGTAGTGACATTACATGTAATTTTATGCCCAAAAAATTAAAATGACATGTTTGGATATTTTAATTATCAAAATGACATGTTTTAGAAGTAATATGTCACCAAAGTATACGCATTGCTCCTAGTGGGGACAATACATCCCAATTGGAGACGTATTACTTTTTAAAATAGAGAAATGCATCCTCAAAGAGGACGTACTACTTTTTTTACTTATTTTATTTTGCTTTATCTTTTAATTATGTTACAATGTACTTTTATATATATATATATGCATATATATGTGTTGGATTACTAAATGATTATAATCTACATTAACTGATGTACAATGAACGATATATCCAAAATAATACCTAAAATAATAAAATCATAACATAATATTATATTTTATTAATATATACTATTTATAAATGTAAATAATAGTGTATAAAAATTTATGGATTCAATACAAAATTATATAGTAAAGTTTAAATTAACGAAACACACAAATATATGTATATATATATATATATATATATATATATATATATCTGTGTGTGTGTGTGTATATACAGTCAGAAAAAATGTAATATTGTAATATATAACACATGTTGGTACAATATATATATACATATATATACACACACACACACATATATATATATATATATATTTATTTATTTATTAAAGATGTGATATATAATATCAAAAAATATAAACATGTCAACTATATAATGTAAAATATAAATGAAAAATAACGATAGATAATCAAATATAAAATATATGATACATATGATCATAAATGCAACACATAAAAAAATCATAACATATTATCTAGGATTCTTTTTATTATGTTTAAAAATAATATATTTACAAAAATCATAACAACATAATAATATTTTTAACTTTTTATCCAGTTTAGGGACAAATATAATCTAACAAAAATCAAATATATTATGATATTTATATATTGCATTTGAGATCATAAGTGTCGTATATTTTATTTTATTTATTTATTATTATTGTTCTATTATATTTACTTTACATAATTGACATGTTTATATTTTTTTGATATTATATATCACGAAAGAGTATCTCACGTGGTGCACTTTTAACAGTCCAAACTAAACTAAATTCATTGTGACTCGATGGTTTCTGTTGTTGGGGTGGGTCATTAAGTGACCATGCCCATGGCAATTTCCTCAATAATAAAAAATAATAAGCAATTAAATTACAAAATATAAAGAATTTATCATACATATACTAATAGTGCAAGTCATACGTCACCTTACGTTGGATTATTCTTAATAAAAATATAGGTTTAGTATTATGGGTCAGGAAACTAATATAAATGATATGACTCAGAGGTTATATCGATGGTCATGTGATGAAACATGTTGGCCTGATTCAATACTCATCTAGAGCAAAATATATTATTCCAAAGTAAAAAAACAATCTAAAAAGCCATCCAATCCTTTTCTAGTACTTACATCACTAAGTTTTTTTCTCATTTTGTGGTCTAAAATATGCTACTTCAACATTAGGTAGTTGGTTTAATGTGTTATAAAATAGGCTTCACATTTTATTATATGGCTAAGAATTACCTGTAATAGATAATTCTTAGGTATTTATCTCAAAATCGAGCTCTAGATTTTTAAAGATCATGTTTTTGTCATATACATAAGACCTAATTTAAAGTGCTATATCAAATTTGAACTTGATGTTAGACAAAATCCTATATTTTTCAATAATAATATATAAAAGTTAAATATTAATGATATATCTATCACATATTCATCACACTAGTGGTTTTTATGTCAATATCTTTGACCAGTTAATATCTAAATGTATAACAACATTGTATAAATGTTAAACTAAATTCTCAAATAGGTAACCAGAGCAAGATGCTAAATTTTGAAATGATTGTAGGATGACCCACTAAAATTATACACAACAAATAATATTTTTAACTACCAAGTGCTCAATATTGTATGTTTCTTTGGAAAATATTGGAAAATATATGTCGACCAAAATTTTATATTGGGATTTTGTGATCCAAACTAAATGCTTTAAATTTAATCATTAGTTTTAAAAATGAATTTGAACATGTATTACATTATGCAATGCAAGTTAAAAATTTCAATGCCTATCAAGTTAGTTTACTTCAGACCTCAAATAAAACATCTAGACTAAATTTGTACGAAAACTCAGGAGGTTTTATTTTGTGTTTGTAAGTCATGATAGATGTGTCTTATTGAGTACTGGTTAGAGCTTATGGTGTTTCCAAATATAATTTTAAATGATTGAAACTTCAAAAAATAAATGAAATTTTAACATATAAGCAATAAACAAATTTAAATCCAAAATTTTTATGTTTTCTAGATAACCCAAACATATATTTGATCTTACATATTGTTTACTCTTTCAACACTAGGTATTTCTGGTGGGAGTATTGTAATATTAATCATTTGTACATGTTATTGAATAACATATAATACCAAAGTTATAGCAAATATTTGAAATGGGTTATAGAAAATTGCTGACCTAAAATCCTCATGGATGGAGATCAATATCTAAATCAAAAATTTAGATAAATCAACAAAATCCAAACTCCGTACTCCCTTTTTACAAAATGGAAATAAGTCATGTGAATCATGATAGATGTCATATAAGTTCATTGGTTAATATTACATTCTAGGGTTAAAACATCTTATTGTCGCCATATTGAGAGGGGATATTATAAACGATCTCATATTATCTCAATTAACTTCCATTGAATACTTAATGTAGGCATAATAATAATCTACCAATCTCATAAGTAATAGTTTTTATGTTTATCATGATGACCAACTAATATTTAGAATTTTAGCGCTTTCTGAACTCTCTCTCTAGGTGATGGCTCCGTTCCATCTCTAGTTTGGGGGTTTCTCATGGCGGGAGCATGCCTGTCCTCTCCGCTTGGCGCTGTTGCAGGATCGGTGGAGGTGGGATCTATCTCTGGCAAGGTGGAGTTGGTTGCTAAATCGGTGGAAGTTGCTGCTAATTCGGTGGAAGTTGTTGCTAACGCTGGCGTGAAGGTACTGCCCTGGGCGGATCCACGGGCGGATGTCACAGCCGGAAGATGTTGGGCGAACACAGTGGCGAGACCGCTGGAGGTCCAAAGAAACTACAGACCGATGGTCTTGACGGATGATCCTAAATCGCCCTTCTTCTGTAGTGACGACAACATGCCATGGATGAAGGTGTCGGGCGTGGTGGCGGCGGAACTGGAGGAGTTCCACCTTTACTCGATCATGGTCCAGGTCCTTGGGAGGACCCCAAACATCCAACATCTTCATGGTTGGATGCTCAGAACTTGGAGGCCTAAAGGCGAGCTCCAGGCGTCACAACTGAAGGAGGGGCTTATCCTTGCTCGATTTGCCTCGACAGAGGACATGAAGACGATGCTTGAAAGAGACCCCTGGTTCTTCGACAACAAGTTAATTTTGACGAGAAGTGGACTCCGGAGGTGGACGTCAGGCGTGCGGTGCTCACCACCGCCCCGGTTTGGATCACGCTTCCGGACCTGGGGCGACACTAGACGAGGAGAGCCCTTACCATCATCGGGTATGCTCTGGGCATACCCAAAGTCATGGAATTCTGGATGGAGGGGAGATACACAGGCGCTCCTCATCTCTGCATCGAGATCGTGGCTGATAGAGTGCCTTCCCCAGTGGTTATGTTGGAGATGCCTAATGGCGAAGAACTGGAGATAAAGATCATATATGATGCCTTGCCAGACCATTGCCACACCTGCAAGGTATTCAGGCATCTACCTCAGAGATGCCCGGGTGCGAGGGAGGCCTTTGCAGAACCTCCAGTGATCAGGGGTAGATCAAAATCCTGACCCCCCCAAGAGGAACAACAAGAAGAGAGGCACCAATAACCAGGTCTTCTCTGCTCCTCAGACTACTGCGACGACTGTATAACCTGGAGCAGATGATGACAGTGGCTGTTGTTACTGCTGAGGAGACTTCCACAATTAACATTGTGGTTACTGATGTTTTGGAGAACGATAGGCCGCTTAAGGCTCCACCTGAGGCTCCCTGTGATGCAGATTCTGGTACTCAGTTGATCATGGATGTTGATAAGTCTGTGACAAACCCGGTTGTAGAAGGACCAACAGATGTGGATGTTGTTGATGATGTCGAACAGGTTCGGGAGGCTTGTGAAAGCTCGTTGAACCCTTTCTAGATTCTTGTTGACTAGGAGCAAGATGAAGTGGTGGTTGAGTCCAACAGAAAGGGTGAGTACCCACAACAAAAATGGTGCTGACAGGATGCCTAAAGGAAGAGGGAGAGGCAGGAAAAGTGGGCATGAGCACTTCCCTGTGACAGGGGAGGGGGTCATACCTTCTCAATGAATGTCCTTATGTGGAATGTGAGGGGTACTTCCCTTCTGGGTAAGCAAAGGACCCTCAGACATATCATCACTGAGAGGCAATCCTCTTTAATGGTGTGCCTAGAGACGAGAATCTAGTGAGAAGTTGTTGATAGAGTTAATGGGTTGTTTCCTGGTGGTTGGAATTGTTGCTCTAATCTGAACAGCATTGAAGGTGGGAAGATCCTGGTAGGTTGGAATCCTTTGATTTGGGATGTCCAAATGATCTTTGAAAGTGACCAGTTAGTCATGTTGAGTTGCATTAATACTGGTGGTTTCCATTGTGTGCTCTCTGCTGTGTATGGCTCCAACTCGGAGGTAGAAAAAAGGAAGCTCTGGGATTTTAAGGTGGAATCCACGAAACATGCTCTACCGCAAATTGTTGTGGGTGATTTTAACCAGGTCAGAAAATCTAGAGAGAAATGGGGTGGGATGCCCATCCCTGAATCGATTCTCAGGAGATTCAATGAGGCTGTGGATGCGGTGGGGCTTTTTGAACTAAACATGAGTGGTGGCTTAATCACGTGGCATGATAAAAGATCACCGACAAGAAGGATCTCAAGTAACCTTGATCGGGGCTTGGTCAATGAAGCATGGCTTGAGGTTTTTCTGGAGGCCTCTCTCAGACTGGGTGCTCATCCTAATAGCGACCATGTTTGGTTAGAAGTTCATCTTAGTGAAAAAAGATCACGAAACGACCGTTCAGATTCCTTAACCATTGGCTTAATTGACCTTCCTTTGAGGGGGTGATTAGTGAGGCTTGGAATGTGAGGGTTATTGGCAATCCTCTCTTTGTGGTGGCTGAAAAACTGAAGAAGGTCAAGGTGGATCTGAAGGTTTGGTCCAAAGTCTGATTGACCTTCCTAACCTCATAAAAGAGGCCAAGGAGAGATATAACATTGCTGCTGAGAAGTTAAGAATGCAACCGGATGATCACACAATCATGAAGGAGGAGGTTGATGCTTGCATTAGATTGGGACAGCTGGAAAAGGCCTATGAAATCTATGGGTGGCAAAGAAGCAGGCTCAAATGGCTTAAAGATGATGACAACAATTTTAAAATCTACCATGCGGCAATCAAAAGAAATAACATGAAGGATCATATACATAATCTGATGAATGACAAGGGAGAGCTTGTTGATGAGGAAGCTAAGGTTGAAGAGATGGCTGTGAATTTCTTCACCGAGCTGTACAATAGTGAGGATAGAAATAGTGAAAGGTGTGTTTCTGGTCTTGAAAGAAAAGTCAGTGATAGTATGAATACTAGGTTGCTGAAGTTAGCTACTGACACAAAGATTCAACAAGCAACTTTCTCCATTGGTGCTTCCAAAGCACCAGGCCCCGATGGGTTCAATACAAAGTTCTTCCATAGCTGTTGGAATATAGTTGGAAGGGAAGTGTGTAATGCGGTGAGGTGGTTCCTTGTGGGGAGGGGGAGGATGGTCCGACAGGTAAACCACACTTTTATTAGGCTTATTCCTAAACAAGTTGGCACGATTGTCATGAGTGACTTCTGCCCTATTGCTTGTTGTTCGGTTGTCTACAGGATTATTGCAAAGTTGCTGGCAGGAAGGTTGAAGAGTATTCTGCCTGATATTATTTCACCCAACCAAACAACGTTTGTGAAAGGGCGTGCTATCGCTGATAATGTTCTACTGGCTTCGAAATTCTTGAGAGATTTCTAAGTCAAGGGGAGATCCAAGCAGGCCTGTATCACAGTGGATATAGCTAAAGATTTTAATCATGTCTCTTGGCATGGTTTGTGGAGTACGATGGAGGCTCTCGGTTTCTCTAAGAGATTTATCAACATCATTAAGCAATGAATACAAACAAATTCCTTCTTGATTCTGGTAAATGGGGTCCCAAAAGGTATGTTCCAAGCCTCGAATGGATTGAGGCAGGGTGATCCTCTGTCACCCCTGCTGTTCACTCTGATTATGGAGAACTTATCTCATCTCATGGTCAAAGTTGAAGAAGATGGGTCTATAAAGACGTACAAAGTCCAAGGCACTTAAGTCATGTCACACTTGATATTTGCGAACAACCTCATGTTCTTTGTGGTGGCCCATGCTAAGGTGTTCCGTGGAGTGAGACATATTTTTGAGAAGTTTGCTGAGCTTACTTGCTTACATATCAGTGATTTTAAATCATTTGTATTTTTTTTGAAATCTTATGATTCGAGGAGAGGAAGATTAAAAGTGGCCATCCAATTGGAGACCGGGTGTTTTCTGACCAAATACCTGGGTGTTCCTTTGTCGGGTGGTGTCGGGAAAGGGGCCAATTATCAGGTTTGCCTAGATAGGCTGCGTGCAAGGGTTGAGAAGTGGAGTGGTTTGAAGGTTTCCTTAGCCGCGAGGGCGGTGCTGATCAATTTTGTTCTGACTAGTATGATCCTCTACTGGTGTAGACTCGCAGTGATACCTGAGTTTGTCTTGGGGAAATGAGATTGATTTTGTGTGGTTTTTTGTGGAGTAGGAAGCATCATGTGGTTGCGTGGGTGAAGGTTACCCAACCGAGATAGGGAGGAGGGTTGGGTTAGGTCGATCCCTCGGATATCATGTTGGAAGCTACTGCGAGAAGGGTCCATGATTTCCTTGTTAATCCTAGTTCTACCTGGAGTGTATGGATGAGATCTCGTTATGGTGGCTGCCTTGATACTGGAGCTGACATTGCTGGTTCTTCTAGAGCTTGGAGGAGAATGTGTGATGAGTAGAAATTTTGTAAGACGAATTATGTTGAGATGCACGAGAACTGGAGTGTGATTGCGGGCGGGATGCCTTGGAAGATCAACCACAATCAACCTCAAGTTCCTTTGTACCAGCTGCTTTTGGGGAGCTTCCACTGCCCCAAGTGGAGCTTCTGCGCTTACAGGGTGATTTTGGGGAGGCTTCCCACCAAGTGATAGAACCAACAGATGGTTCAATGGCAGCGTAAGCGCTTACCCATTGTGCCATCAGGTCAACGAAATGCAGCAACACCTCTTTTTTGAGTGTGACTTCACCAAGTATCTTTGGACCCGGTCCTCTCTCAAGCTCATGTGGGGTGGCAACCCCCCCACGGGTATCAATAACAGCTTGACATGGATGCTTAGTAGGTCCAGAGGGGACATACATCATAGGAGGTTTGCCCGCCTGGTGTGGACCGGCCTCATGTTCCATATATGGCATGAGAGGAACATTAGAACTCACGGTAAGAGTGGGAGTGATAAATACCATGTGTTTGATGCTTTTGTAAATAGGTTGGCTTGGCATTGTAAAGCAAACCCGAGGTGCCTGTTGAAGGTTAATCCTGAGGTCATTTTGAAGTGGGGTCTTAAGTGACCTTGTATAGTATACGGGGTGGTTTACCCCTATACGCTCTTTTTTGATGATCTAGTAATATTTTACCTTATCTAATATTTAAAATTTTAAATATATGCTCTACCTATAATGAACAAAATTGTGACATAGAATTAAAAAACATTTTTTAGGCATAGGTAACCTTGACTATAGCATGCATGGTACATTTTAAAAGTACTTTAAAATAAACCATCAATATTATATATGCTGAATAACATTGTAACTATTGAGTACTTTTTCATTTTACTGAAATAATATTTAGACTGTGTTATACGCGATGAAAAACTGAATATATATATTGACATAAGCATTAATATTGGAATTTTATTCCATCTAAAGACTAATTTGACATGAAATTCATTATAACTTGTTGCATATAAAATTTCACCAGTATAACAATATCCAACCAATATTTAGTTTTTTCTAGGTCCGATCAGGTTGGTTTGTTATATCAGACATCAAACTAAAATCCCTATCTGAGTTTGTGGTAACTTGGAAGACTTTATTTTTTATGGTTAAGCTATGCTAGATTTGTTTTATGAAGATATATCAAGATATTCCATTGAGTTAAAATTGGACGTAACTAAATGGCTTTGATTAAGCAACACACGAAAGATTGGACGTAGATAATAAGAGAAGTCAATTGAGATCTCACTTTTTGTGTATTTTCTAGTTAATACACAAAAATATGTTTTCATCATCAGATATTGTAGAGAGAAATTTTTCTTAGCAGATATTCTCGAAAGTGATTCATTGAAGGCAAAATTTTCTTAACAACTTGAATTAAATTACACCTCATGCTTATTGTAATTTTTATAGTGCATAATAAATATACAATGAAGGGACGTGATGTTTGTCAACAAGAAATAAGTTTTTGATTATTTACTACGTTTTAATTAGAAATGTATTTTTTTACCTTTTAGTTCTTTTTATGTCATTAAAAAAATATAATTATTTGGAAAATGAGTTGTTATCTAATTGAGAAAGAAGTTTCCTTGAAGGGCCTTTATTTTTCAAACATATGATTATTAAATGTGTATGTGAATGCAATTTCTAATTAAAAAATTTAAACAAAAACTGAAATTTTTATATATATTATCTTACTATTTCATCTCAATTACAATCCACTTGTTTAGGATGATGTATGTTACTCAATATAAAAGTATAATGTCAGATTCACATTTTCTTTTCATCCCAATTTAGTTTTGTGTTATTACATCTTCTTTGTAGCTCACAAAATAAAGAGAACTGTAGAATTAAGTATCAACCCAGTTCATCTATATACTATGTTTTCTCTATTTTGATATTAGGTCACTAAACAAAGCTAACTCTCACTATTATATAATGAAAAAATATAATTGAACCAAACCTATTAATTGATACAACTTGTCATGTTAATAGATAGAGTTGTTTTATAATTGACAACAAATGAAATTTAAAATTCTAATTTTCATTATGAGATATGATGTAACATATTGAAATTGTAATGGGATAAATATTACTAATTTGGGACTTTTAGACTTTTCAACTTCACTTTATTCATTATGTAGTTCTCATCTACTATTTCTACTATAGTATTCTCTGTAACTAACTTGATTTATACATAGAAAATTGTGATTATATTTTGTATGATATAAATTTATGTTTGATATGGCCAAACGAGTGTCTTAATCCCCTATTTCATAACTCTCATTTAGGGTTTAACATGAAATTTGGGATTGAGATGTTAACAAGTGATTGTTCGTTACAGACAAGTGACCTTACATTCAATAATTATATCAAATAACTAAAACTCTTAGGGTAATTATTTTTTTGCAATAATTTCATGAAAGTTCCTAGGTAGATAATTGCAAGGGTCCTAGCATATTATACACTATCTACATTTAGTGGTTGTTGGAGCCCCCTCACTACAAGTTATTTTCTACCTGGCCGAAGTGAAATGTTGATGTAAATAAGGGCACCCTTAATTTTAGAAAATGTCTTCTCTTCTCATATTTTCTCTATTAAGGACTATTCTTATTCAGTAATGTTAATTGACTAAGAGCATCCTAGAGAAATTATTTCTTCTCATATTTTCATTACTAAGGACTATCCTAAGTTACAATTATTGATGTCAATAAGAACATTTTAGAAGAATTCTATCTTCTCATATTTTCATTATTAATAATTAGGTCACCAATATTGAGGAAAAATTCATAAGTTTCTCATGTATATATTCTTTCTTCGTGTGATTAAGATTACTACTCCTCTTTCTATTTTTTGGTTAGGAGAAAAGGGTACAAAAAAATTAAAAAATAAACTACATCAATTTTTCTTCATATCAATGTAGACGTATAATTAGAAACATAACACTAAAAGTTCTATTGCAATATTTTTTTCATGTCAAACAAATTTGACATGAAACTAATCATAACTTGTTAGATATAAAATTTTACCAGTATGAAAATATCTAGACAAAGTTTTGTTTTTCCTAGTCTGGTCAGGTTGATTTATTATTTCATACAACAAATTACAATCTATGTCTGAGTTTGTGGAAAAGGTTTTATTTTGTATGGTTCAGCCATGCTAGATTTGTTTGATCAAGAAATATCAAGAATTTCCATTGAGTCTAAATTGTACATACCTAAAAAACATATATTAACCAACACACAAAATATTTAACAGGTAATAAAAACAGTCAATTGGGATCCCACTTTTTGTGTATTTTATAGATAATCCATAACAATCCATCATCATCATTATATATTATAAGGTGAACATTTTGTTAGTAGATATTCTTAAATGTGTTTCATTGAATACAGACATTTTTTTTCACAACTTTAACTAAATTATACTTCACACTTATTGTAATTTTATTATGATGCCCTGATGCGCCACAGAACGTGAGATCACTCAAAACAAAATGTGGAATTAACACTAACATCCAGGTTACTGGAAAACATAGGAAATTAAAACCATTTGCACATATCCACCTCAAGTGGAAGGATATCACATCAAAGTCCACAAAAGCTAGTTGTATATATATATAACACCTTACAAATGATTATTACATAACACTTCACACTGGCTCACTGGCCACAACCGGTACATATGAAAACATGTTCACATGCATACATGTGATATCCATGCAACAAAGGCATATACCCAAAATGTCATCTCGATATACAACATCTAAAAAACTCCCCCAAGGACCTGAGAGTACAGGGACAACATATAAGACTCTACTACAAAAGACAAGCATCTTATCCAACCTTTACACAACTACTGCTCCTCTTACTGCTCAACCTTAACAACATGATCTCTACCTCCTCGTGCTCGACCACCTAAAAGATGTGGAAATCTACGGGGAGAGACTAAACGTCCCAACGAGAGATATAGCTCTCTGCCAACATATATTAGAAACACAGGTAACTAAGCAGGTAGATAACATACTTAACACGTTGAGCAGTCGCAACTAAATGATATATATCCAAAATATAATGTAGACTAAACATCTAAGAAGTTATCACTGAGTAGTAGAATAATTCATATTCTAAGAAGGATAACGAATAACATGTATAACACTTGATTTCTCTTACCATCTTGTATTTCAAGAAATCAGTGCAAAGATAAGGCAAAGGGGGTCATCCAATGTGATATGCATTTGACCCAAAGTAGATATACTACATAGATGTGCTACGTCTTTTATTATGGTCTGAAGAGATGACGTATAACACTCATGCTCAAACTGACCACTACTAATGTAACTACCCCGCCTCCCAGTAACCCCCAATTAAGGGAGACCAAGAGGTCAGAGCCGTTATCCCAATTTTCCGGATCAAAGGTTTGACAAATAAACGATAATAATTATCAAATTCTACCAAACTAAACTGAAAGGCTGTAATAAAATTAAACTTTTCATACCTTTTTCAAAAACTTGGATATCTACTTCTATCCACATGGAGTCTACTCTAACCAATCCTTCTTTGAACTTCAATTCATATTTAATTCCACATATGCCACTTTACTGTTTGTTCTTTTCACTTGTACCTAAAACGCTGACAAATAAAATGTCGGTCAGCATAAAGCTGGTATGTGGGGGAAACAATAAT
Source organism: Alisma plantago-aquatica (assembly GCA_963693085.1). Taxonomy (NCBI): domain Eukaryota; kingdom Viridiplantae; phylum Streptophyta; class Magnoliopsida; order Alismatales; family Alismataceae; genus Alisma; species Alisma plantago-aquatica. The sequence goes on along the minus strand of OY856410.1, from coordinate 1,318,048,606 downwards.
CGTGCGATTAACTATAATAACATATTGCAGTCAGCTATGATTTAACAAACAAATTTACCTTTTAAAAATAACTACGATGTGACATCCAACTTACAAAAACAAGATTTACTTAAGAGGAAGTGAATCATTTGCAACTGATTACTAAAAATTAAAACCTTTTTCAAAGAGATCCAATAATAGGAGAACTCTTTCAACAAGAACCAATGTATTACATATACATCCTGGTTCATAAGTACATATTTTGTACCATCTCTTCTCGAGAGTTACAACATTCACTACCTTGTTAAGAGCTAAACATAGACAATATAAGAACCTCGAGGCATCAAGCCAGAATTTCAAAACGATTTACTAAAAGCACTAACTATTAACTCTGAGGACCTGAGAGTACAAAGATGACACATAGGACTTCTATCTACAAGACAAGACAGACAGTACACTCAACCTGAACTGTCACTGTTGTCCCTGCTGCTACTGAAGTTCTTCCTCTGCAAGATATTCTCAACCTCCTCCGTGCTTGTCCACCTAAAAATGTTGGATCCCACGGGAGTGAGACAATTGTAAATTGCCCCAGCGAGAGATATAACTCTCTGCCAGAAACATTATTATTGCAGTTTAATGATATAAAATTGGGAAAAGAATAAGTAGTTTAAAGCATTGTCAACTTTTTAAAGCATTGCAACTATTTCTGATAGAGCAATAGATAATCTATTCTCTTATTAAGATATAGGAAAAACATGTATATCCTTTACCATCATGTCAAACTTCTCTTGTGATACTCATTATCTTGACATGTCACCCATGAAACATTCTTGTTTCAATCTGTTGTCCTTAGCCAATCTGCTAAACATGTAAGGAATTATATCCACAATGTACTCATATATCATCAATACATGCATTGGGTTATTACCAATCCGGTATCATCAACATAGGTATTAGGTTAGTACCAATACTGTGTCACCATTTCAAGTATTGGACTATGCCAATCTTATATAACCATTCCAGGTAGTGGACTATGCCAATCCTGTGCAACTATTCCAGGTATTGATCTATGTCAATCCTGTGCAACTATTCCAGGTATTGATCTATGTCAATCCTGTGCAACTATTCCAGGTATTGGGTTATTACCAATCATGTGCAGTTATTCCAGGTATTGGGTTGTTACCAATCATGTGTTATTATTCCAGGTATTGGAATTTAACCAATCCTGTGCATCTATTCCAGGTATTGAACTATGTCAATCCTGTGACATTATTCTAGGTATTGGGATTTAACCAATCATGTGTTATTATTCCATGTATTGGGATTTAACCAATCATGTATGTAACATCCCTCACCTGTATGATACTTTAAGCCTAGGTGTTTTGATTAAGAGAGATGATTATATGTTTAATATTATTTTTTGAAAAGTAAGTAGGGCTCATGAGAAACTTATGTTTCAATTTTGGCCCTGTTTGAACAATGTTGAAGCAATATTTGCTTATTTTGGACTAAAGTGCAAATTACCCAAGTTGAGGGGTTAAATTGCAAATGATGCATGATAAGATGTTACTCATGTATTGAAGCATCATGAGAATGATGATGATGCAAAGCTATGGCTTGTGGTAGCCTGAGTACCAAGGAAGAGCTGATATAGCAATGTTTGTGCATTAAAACCTAGTTTTGGTGTAAAGTGCAATTTACCCAAAACCTAGGGTTCAATATGCAAATTACCACTTCAATAAGGTCCTTAATGATTCTTGGCATCATGTAGAGCAAAGAAAATGAGAGGGGCGCCTCATTTGAATTAAGTTGGAGGAGAGAGAATCTTGATATTAAAATAATCACTATTTAATCCTAATTGAAACCCTAATTCGATTTAGGGAAAAAATGAATGTATTAATTAAAGGGCCTTCAACCAAAATTAAAATGGTTGGATTCAAATGTGTATGTGACGTCCTTGAGCCTTGCAAAGACCACGAAAATATCCAAGGGAGTGGATAACTCACACACAATCTTATAAGAAAAAGAAATATCCACTCACATATGGATATTAATATAATATGAATTGAGGTGCTTAATTTGCTTTTCTTTAAATCATGGATAATTGAGAAGAATAAGAGGAAAAAAAGATAACCTCTTCCCTAAGGAAGATAAGGGGGAAGAGGTGGCCACATTTTTGGGATCAAATGTTTTTTTTTTATATAAGTAACCTTCTCTCTCCTTGAATTTCTTATAAAAAGACCTTTTACAAGCCAAATGAAAGGCTTTTTCGACCCCACTTCTTCTCCTTGCTTGGGAAACGACCAAGGGAGCTTGGTAGGATCAGGAGGAAGACCCCCAACCTGTTGGTAAGGTTCTTGATCCATTTCACCTTGATTCCATGGTGGAAATCAAAAATAAATTATGGATTTCTTCCTAATTCGATCTCCTCTTCAATTCTAACCATTCCTTTTCACTCAAACCTTGAGGACGAGCCTTGGGATGGTGAAAGGAGTTTCATACACCATTTTTTCTGTGGACATGGAGATTTGTAGCTCAATTGGAGGCGGGTTTTATAATTTGAACCCTTGATTTTGTTATTGCATTCAATTCCATATCAAATAATGATCTTTTCTACATTTACAATAATCGATTTGGTTGATGAATGCAATCACCTTGGAAACCACAACAGGTTTAGTGAGTTCATAGGTTGAATATGATAATCACACACCTCTCTAAATATCCAAAGCAAACGATCTTGTTTGGGTTGCTCAAATGGTTTCCCAAACCGTTTGGGAGCAAACAGTTTCAAACCGTTTAGAAGCAAACAGTTTCATCAAACCGCATGAGACCAAACGGTTTCAAAACCGTTTGGAGGAGGTGACCAAGGGTTGACCGTTTGAGATTCCTGTTACTAATTATGTTGGTTGATAACCCACCAAATTTTATAGATTAATTCCAAAGGAATCACGAGTTGAAGGATAATCAATTAGGCAAACCCTAATTGGATTAAGTGCTGATTTTCAACTTGATTGATTTGACTTTTTCGGTTATTTAGCCCAAACGGTTTCAAAACCGTCACCCAAATGGTCTCAAGACCGTTTGGGGGTCACCCAAGACCGTTTGGAGGTCTAGGGTTGGATATGGTTAAGTGTTTGAAGGACAAAAGATACGGTGTTAACCCTAATCGGCTAAGTGCTGATTTTGCATTGAAATGAGTTGATGTTTTGGGTTGATTGACCCAAACAGTTTCAAGACCGTTTGGGAATCATCCAAATGGTCTCAAGACAATTTTTAGGTCTAGGGTTAAGCATGGTTGACCAATTGAATGTCTAAAGGTACCAAATCACTTTGCAATTAAGTGCTGATTTGTTGATCAACTCAATAGCTCAAACCCTAATGATTTTTCACTAGAATCCAAGGATTGGATGAGCCAAACGGTCTGAAGACCGTTTGGAGATCATCCAAACGATCTCAAGACCGTTTGGAGGTCACCCAAGACCATTTGGAGGTCTAGGGGTGAGTATGGTTAAGCAATTGATAATCCATTGATACTAAGTTGGAGTGTAATCAATTGCTGATTTGGTGATCAATCCAATGATCCAAACCTTAATTGGTTGACTTGGATTTTGATGATATGATGGGAAAATGGTCTCAAGACCGTTTGGTGGTCATCCAAACGATCCCAAGACCGTTTGGGGTCAGGTCATGTCCAAATTGGATGATGGTTCAATGGGTGCAAATCAATTAGACCCACATTGAAATATGTTGAAGGGTTATTGATTCCAAACCCTAATCCAATTGGTTCAAGCCCTAATTGATGCTCAATTTAGGGTCAATTGAGGGTCAAATCAATTGAAGGTTGACCTAATTAACTCAATTGATGATTGGCTAACATGTATATGATCGATTGAGGGGATCAACATTGGAAACCCTAATACGATTAAAGTGGTTGAGACACTTTTTGGTCCATGAGGTTTTGAGGAGGTTTAGACCAAATGATCTCAAGATCGTTGGGGCCAAACGGTCTCAAGACAGTTTGGGACCAAACGATCCCAAACTGTTTGTTCCCATGCGGTTTTAAAAGTCAAACTTGGGCTAACGATCTTCACCTACTTGCTTTAGCAAACAGTCTCAAGCACCACCTTTACCAAACGGTTTCAAACCATTTGAACTTTGAAAGACCAAGGCCGTTTGGGGCTCAAGTAGTCAAGGTTGATTGAGGATTCAATGGGTTAATCCACTTGGACACCTATTGTGATTGAAGATTCAATTGGTCAATTCAATTGGATACCTTATGTAATTAAGGTCCAATGTGATTGAATCTCTTGAGAATTAAGATGATGATTGATTCATTGATCCAATGATGATTAGTAATGATAATCAATGAAGGTACAAAGGTTGAAACCCTAATAGTACCTAATTGATTAGTTCCAATTAAGGGATGAACCCTAATTGCTTAAAGGATCAATGACTTGGTACACTATGTTAATCATAGTTGTATGTACTTGATTGAAGGGATGGCATGATCTTATCAAGTTGAGAAGATGTTAGCATGAATTCATACATGAATATGATTCATGTGGTAACTAAGGGTATGATACTTAAGTAGAGAGATAATGAAACCCTAATCATGAACATAAACCCTAATTGACAGGGTTATTGAGTGCTAACCGTAAATGAGTGCAATTCCAATTAAAACCCTAATCCAGGGTAAGGATGTAACCTTAATTTAGGGTAATGATATATGAAACTCCAAATTAGGGAAGTGAGATGTAAAACCCTAATTGGGATGAATAGTGAATCTCTAATTATGGATAATTGTATGAAATCCTAAAGGAGATGAATAGTAAACCCAAATTGTGGGTGACTATGGTGAAACCCTAGTTGAGGGTGATTCCATGTGAAACCCTAGTTGAGGGTGATTCCATGTGAAACCCTAGTTGAGGCTGATTCCATGTGAACATGAGAAACCCTGATTAAGAGTTGACATCACATGAAGCTCCAATTCTATGTTGTGATGAGAGGCCCTAAGAAGGGTGAAGGTAAATGGGACTCTAATGTGAAGTCATATTACATAAAGCCCTAATCTTGGGCAATGTGACAATGAATCATAATCCTAATCTTAAGTAAGGGTATAGAGAAACCCTAATGGTGAAACAAGAGGAATGACCTTATAAAGGTGGAACATTTCATGTGGTTGATTATAAGAAACCTTATTGTAAGCAATGTCTTTAGCATTAGATAAGTCCATATCATTAAAGATAATTGGACAATTCTAATGTGTGGCATATGCATTATATGCTAAAGGTGAGAGTTTAGTGATGTTTGTATTAAGAGGGGAAATACCTTAATACAAGATAAGTTGGTTAACTCAAGAGAGTCAGAAATGATGAGAAAGTGATACATCAAGATATGATAGTTATCACATTCAGTACTTCAGGGTTTATATACCTTGATTCACTCCAAATCCAATATAATTGGGTAAGAAACATATGAAGATTGTTATGCAACTATTACAATGAAATGTAATGAGTTGTTGCACTTGATGAGTGTTAATTAATGTACCTTGAGAATGGGGTTAAGCCCAAATGATGTGTATGATATAATCATACCATGATTAGGATGAGAAATGAACTCATACCTTGAATTGATGATCATTAATGCTATATGATGAAAGTAATGTTCTTGAATAATCAAATATGATACCCTTGAATGCCCTAGAGGTACGGATTAATGAACTAAGGGTTGGAAAGATTATATAATCATGAAACCCCAATTAATGAGAAAAGGGGAAGCCTAACCCTGACTTGGGTAAAGGGAATGATAAGCCCTGTTTGATAGTAAACCCTAATTCCTGGAAAAGGAATAATGGTGTTACTATTGTATCACATGATGTGATGAATATCTTGTATGACTGTTATCATGCCTAATAACCATGCAGGTATGATGAGATAATGAACATAGCTAGATTTGAGCTACGACATTTATATAATAAATGTTGATTGACATTATGAGCCTTAATGTTGTTGTTGCTTAGTAAAAGTAACAATGTGTAAGATTCTGTGAGTCATATGAGCAAGTTGTTGCCTAGAAAGAGGTGACAAGATATTTCATGGCCTTGTGAGCCAGGTGTGATGCTTGTGTAACAAGTATCATGAATGCCTTGGTCAGATGACCTGAAGGTGATAGTTACCTAAAAAAGATGTAATAATGCTCAATGATGAGTTAAGGGTTTGAATACCCAAAACCATATGATTATGGTGATGAGAATGTGAAGGGATGAGAATTCCCAGTTTTGAAATGAGGGACTGAGTTCCCAAGGTCTTTGAAAGACTGATAAATATCTGATGCAAGTAGTACATGTCTCTTTATAGCATTGTTGTAATAAGTTATGTTCGAGAACTTGACTGATGCTAAAAGAATGCCATAATGTACTTAAATAATCAAGTATAATGATATCATGCAGAGCCCTGAGCACAGATCCATCATTGTCAGAAGTTAAATGATGGTAAAACACGTTTTCCTAAGGGAACTCCTGGAGAGCATACTTTTGAGTATGTTGGGGTTATGGACGCAAATATCCTTACATCCTAATGTAGGATTTGATGTGAGATGTACTTTTAATCTCTCAATCCTTCATTATATGTACCGGGATGGATGTATCACGAATCTTCAGATGATTGGGTTAGATACCGTACACTTTACCCAATAATGTTAATGCCGGATCGGTGGAGATAAACACAAAATCTCACGATCGCAAAGAGAGTGCAGCACGCCACTGTAACTCTGATAGCGAAGTTGGCAATATACTCTACAAAGCTATGTTTAGCAGAGGCACAAGATCTCCTGCATGTGATCTCGTAATGACCGAGATGTGGGAGGTCATGGGAATCCGGCTCCTCCATTGACCTTGTATGGTACCGATTTTGAATTCGCAGTGGTCGGTTGGAGCATGAGCGGTATATCTCATCTCCTCAGGGAATAAGTGTGTTTGTAAAATGAAATCAGTCATATAGCATGTTTGCTTAAGGATTGCATACGGAAATTCATTGGCTGATGTTACATTTCTATTATATATCTGTAGTTCATTGATGTTGTTCATATCTGTTGTATTCATTACAAGTAGATGGATGAACTATGCGTCTACCATGAGTAGATGCAACTTGATCCTTGAAAAAGGAGATTACTTCACTTTGTTCATACAAGTGACTTACCTACTGTTGATTAAATATATAAATCTTTCTGCTCAGTTTATTTTAATAAACTGCTATAACAATGTTTTGGCGGAGAGTTATATCTCCCGCTGGGGCAATTTACAATTGTCTCACCCCCGTGGGATCCAACTTTTTAGGTGGACACGCACAAAGAAGTAGAATCTCATTACAGGGAATGGACAGTAGCAGTAGCAACAAGGACATCAGTAATATCTCAGGTGGAGATATTGCCTGTCAAGTTATGTAGTTAGAAAGTCCTATGTGTCGTCTCTGTACTCTCAGGTCCTCAGAGTTTTTAGTTAGTGTTTTATGAATCAATCTGAAGTTTTGGCTTGATGCCTCGAGATTCATATACTGTCTGTATATAATATTTATAAGACAGTTGATGATGTAATCTCTAAAAAGAGATGGTACAAGTTATGTACGTTTGAACCAGAATGTAAATGTTATGCAGTGGTTCTTGTTGGAAAATATTTCCTATGTGAGGATCTCTTTGCAAAAAGTTTTAATTTTTAGTGATTTCCAGTAATCCGCTGCAAATAATTTGCTTGCGCATTCGTTAATCCTATTTTCACGAGACGGTCGCTACAATTTAGTGGTATCAGAGCTCTAGGTTCACTGAGTCTATAGAGACATAGGACTAAGATAGTAGAGTCTGTTTTGGTGTCATCCAGTGTATCTAATAAGTGTCTTCTGCTCATATAAGAGAAGAAGAACTTAAAGATGACTGTGTCACATGAGGAGGTTGTTGCTGAAAGCAGCAATGTTGCACCAAGAAGAGGTGCATGGGAGCAGGCAAGAGAGAGACAATTGCCTGAGAATCCCCTAGTTGATCCAACTATAATAAGAAAATCCTTCATTAAGTATTACTATTGGAGAACTTAGGGCAATAGTAATGTATATAGTGGATCAAGCATTGGCAGTGTAACCTAGATTACCAGTCCCAATGATGATGTTTTATATATCAACATGATTTATAATTAGCATCAGCTGGTTGAAGCAAAAGGAAATGATGAATTTCTGGACTTAAATTGAGTCTGCTCAACCTTAGCCTGTTGAATCAACCTGTGAGGCAGAGTTAGCCTGAGGCAGTGAATAATTCATGAATTATGACAAGTTAGACAAGATAATGTCATTTAAATATGTCATCCTATGAATTCCTAGATTAATTGAGAAAGGAAATGATTGAACTTTCCTTGATCAGTCCTATGAGGACTTATGTTTTGCATGGTAAAACATTACAAATGTTTTATGTTGTCCTTACCTCTTTGAGAAAATATGAGGTATAGAGGAGATGCCTGTATAAAATCTAAGAATGTTAAGCCTTATGCTTGTAATATAATGAAAAGAAGGAATATGATAGTATACAAAGTGCATACCACTTAATCTCAGTATTTATATACCCTGGCCAGGTATACAACTATTGATGATAAAGTGGGTATGGAAACTCTTAGATTGTTGTCTTTTTTATTACTCTGATCAAGTAGTCATTCTGAGACAATCTAATGAGTATCATGAAATCAAAAATATGGAATGAATAAATGTGTCATATCCTATGCATAAGAAAGAGAAGCCTGAGATAATCTCAGATGAGCATGTTGTATGAGGAACTAAAAGTGTACTCGTCATAAGATAAGAATAAGAATGAGGGAGATGAACCATGTTCAATAATGCTTCCTGCATAATAAATATCTTTCCCATAATGAGGAAATGGGAATTGTGATGAGATCATGAGATGATAAAAAACATGCTAGATAATAATAAAGAAAGTGGTAATGACATGCAATCATCCTTACAATTCCAATGCTAGAGGAAAGGAACCTAGGATGAGATAAAGAGTAAATGATTCCTGAATAGTTGAAAATACATGAATTAATATGAGGAATATGAATCCTTGTTTTCTTTCCTTTCAGGGACATGGCAATCAAGTGGGTCTTAGGACACTTGATGTGCATAAGATAAATATGTTCATGTGATGGATACTTAGAAAAGTATTCGTTATCTTGGACTTTGGTCCCAAGATTATGGCATATGAAACAATTAATGTTCCAAAATGAAAGGAAGAGATATATATGATGTGTTTCCAACACATGTGATAGATACCAAGGTGAAAGATTCTGGTATCTGAGAGTTATCAGATGGGTTAGGTTGGCTACCTGGAGTGGTCAACTATGAAATTAGTCTGAATATATAAAACAATTTGAACATCATATGTTAGGGGTTTATGCTCTGCATAAACATGATATTAATAAAGAATGTATGATGTTTCTCCGAATAAGAAAAGTGTTGTTTGACACAAAGTTGACTCTATAGTCAATGATGAGGAATAGTGGAGCATGTGCCTTGTGTGTTGATTCTATGAAAATCTTGTATGGAAACACTTTGTACTGATCAAAGTTTTATGGTGTCTCCATAATAAGGAGATGTTATGTGAAGACTAGATAGTATGATGAATAAAATACATCTGTCTTCCTTTATCTGGATTTTGAGGACGAAATCCTTGTTAGGGGTTTATAATTTGTAACATCCCTGACGGCTCATGAGAAACTTATGTTTCAATTTTGGCCATGTTTGAACAATGTTGAAGCAATATTTGCTTATTTTGGACTAAAGTGCAAATTACCCAAGTTGAGGGGTTAAATTGAAAATGTTGCATGATAAGATGTTCCTCATGTATTTAAGCATCATGATAATGAAGATGATGCAAAGATATGGATTGTGGTAGCCTGAGTACCAAGGAAGAGCTGATACAACAATGTTTATGCATTAAAACCTAGTTTTGGTGTAAAGTACAATTTACCCAAAACCTAGGGTTCAATATGCAAATTACCACTTCAATAAGGTCCTTAATGCTTCTTCGCATCATGTAGAGCAAGGAAAATAAGAGGGATGCCTCATTCGAATTAAGTTGGAGGAGAGAGAATCTTGATATTAAAATAATCAATATTTAATCCTAATTGAAACCCTAATTTGATTTAGGGCAAAAATGAATGTATTAATTAAAGAGCCTTCAACCAAAATTAAAATGGTTGGATTCAAATGTGTATGTGACTTCCTTGAGCCTTGCAAGGTCCACGAAAATATCCAAGGGAGTGGATAACTCATACACAATTTTATAAGAAAAAGAAATATCCACTCACATAAGGATACTAATATAATATGAATTGAGGTGCTTAATTTGCTTTTCTTTAAATCATGGATAATTGAGAGGAATAAGAGGAAAACAAGATAACCTCGTCCCTAAGGAAGATAACGGGGAAGAGGCGGCCACATTTTTGGGATTAAATGATTTTTGTTTATATAAGGCACCTTCTCTCTCCTTGAATTTCTTATGAAAAGACCTTTTACAAGCCAAATGAAAGGCTTTTTCGACCCCACATCATCTCCTTGCTTGGGAAACGACCAAGGGAGCTTGGGAGGATCAGGAGGACGACCCCCAACCTGTTGGTAAGGTTCTTGATCTATTTCACCTTGATTCCATGGCGGAAATCGAAAATAAATAATGTATTTCTTCCTAATTCGATCTCCTCTTCAATTCTAACCATTCCTTTTCACTCAAACCTTGAGGACGAGCCTTGGGATGGTGAAAGGAGTTGCATCCACCATTTTTTCTGTGGACATGGAGATTTGGAGCTCAATTGGAGGCGGGTTTTATAACTTGAACCCTTGATTTTGTTATTGCATTCAATTCCATATCAAATAATGATCTTTTTTACATTTACAATAATCAATTTGGTTGATGAATGCAATCACCATGGAAACCACAACAAGTTTCGTGAGTTCAGAGGTTGAAGATGATAAGCACACACCTCTCTAAATATCCAAAGCAAACGATCTTGTTTGGGTTGCTCAAACGGTTTCCCAAACCATTTGGGAGCAAACAGTTTCAAACCGTTAGAAGCAAACAGTTTCATCAAACCGCATGAGACCAAACAGTTTCAAAACTATTTGAGGGAGTTGACCAAGGGTTGACCGTTTGAGATTCCTGTTCCTAATTATGTTGGTTGATAACCCACCAAATTTTATAGATTAATTCCAAAGGAATCATGAGTTGAAGGCTAATCAATTAGGCAAACCCTAATTGGATTAAGTGCTGATTTTCAACTTGATTGATTTGACCTTTTGGGTTATTTAGCCCAAACGGTTTCAAAACCGTTTGGGGATCACCCAAACGGTCTCAAGACCGTTTGGGGGTCACCCAAAACCGTTTTTAGGTCTAGGGTTGGATATGGTTAAGTGTTTAAAGGACAAAAGATATGGTGTTAACCCTAATCGGCTAAGAGTTGGTTTTGCATTGAAATGTGTTGATGTTTTGGGTTGATTGACCCAAACAGTTTCAAGACCGTTTGGGAATCACCCAAACGGTCTCCAAACCATTTGGGGATCACCCAAGACCGTTTGGAGGTCTATGGTTAAGCATGGTTGACCAATTTAAGGTCTAAAGGTACCAAATCACTTTGCAATTAAGTGCTGATTTGATGATCAACTCAATAGCTCAAACCCTAATGATTTTTCACTAGAATCCAAGGGTTGGATGAGCCAAACGGTCTCAAGACCGTTTGGAGATCATCCAAACGGTATCAAGACCGTTTGGAGGTCACCCAAGATCGTTTGGAGGTCTAGGGGTGAGTATGGTTAAGCAATTGATGATCCAATGATACTAAGTTGGAGTGTAATCAATTGCTGATTTGGTGATCAATCCAATGATCCAAACCTTAATTGGTTGACTTGGATTTTGATGATATGATGGTTAAACGGTCTCAAGACCGTTTGTAGGTCATCCAAATGATCCCAAGAATGTTTGGGGTCAGGTCATGTCCAAATTGGATGATGGTTCAATGGGTCCAAATCAATTAGACCCACATTGAAATATGTTGAAGGATTATTGATTCCAAACCCTAATCCAATTGATTCAAGCCCTAATTGATGATCAATTTAGGGTCAATTGAGGGTCAAATCAGTTGAAGGTTGACCTAATTCACTCAATTGATGATTGTCTAACATGTATATGATCGATTGAGGGGATCAACATTGGAAACCCTAATACGATTAAAGTGGTTGAGACACTTTTTGGTCCATGCGGTTTTGAGGAGGTTTGGACCAAACGGTCTCAATACCGTTTGGGACCAAGCGATCCGAAACCGTTTGTGGCCATGCGGTTTCAAAAGTCAAACTTGGGCAAACGATCTTCACCTACTTGCTTTTGCAAACGGTCACAAGCACCACCTTTACCAAACGGTTTCAAACCGTTTGAACTTGGAAAGACCAAGACTGTTTGGGGCTCAAGTAGTCAAGGTTGATTGAGGATTCAATGGGTTATTCCACTTGGAAACCTATTGTGATTGAAGATTCAATTGGTCAATTCAATTGGATACCTTATGTAATTAAGGTCCAATGTGATTGAATCTCTTGAGAATTAAGATGATGAATGATTCATTGATCCAATGATGATTAGTAATGATAATCAATGAAGGTAAAAAGGTTGAAACCCTAATAGTACCTAAGTGATTAGTGCCAATTAAGGGATGAACCCTAATTGCTTGAAGGATCAATGACTTGGTACACTATGTTAATCATAGTTGTATGTACTTGATTGAAGGGATGACATGACCTTATCAAGTTGAGAAGATGTTAGCATGAATTCATACATGAATATGATTCATGTTGTAATTAAGGGTATGATACTTAAGTAGAGAGATCATGAAACCCTAATCATGAACATAAACCCTAATTGACAGGGTTATTGAGTTCTAACACTAAATAAGTGCAATTCCAATTAAAACCCTAATCCAGGGTAAGGATGTAACCATAATTTAGGGTAATGATATATGCAAATCCAAATTAGGGAAGTGAGATGTAAAACCCTAATTGGGATTAATAATGAATATCTAATTATGGATAATTGAATGAAATCCTAAAGGAGATGAATAGTAAACCCAAATTGTGGGTGACTATGGTGAAACCCTAGTTGAGGGTGATTCCATGTGAAACCCTAGTTGAGGGTGATTCCATGTGAAACCCTAGTTGAGGGTGATTTCATGTGAATTCCTAGTTGAGGGTGATTCCATTAGAAACCCTGATTTAGAGTTGACATCACATGAAGCTCCAATGCTATGTTGTGATGAGAGGCCCTAATAAGGGTGAAGGTAAATGGGACTCTAATGTGAAGTCACATTACATAAATCCCTAATCTTGGGCAATGTGACAATGAATCATAATCCTAATATTAAGATATAGGAAAAACATGTATATCCTTTACCATCATGTCAAACTTCTCTTGTGATACTCATTATCTTGACATGTCACCCATGAAACATTCTTGTTTCAATCTGTTGGCCTTAGCCAATCTGCTAAACATGTAAGGAATTATATCCACCATGTACTCATATATCATCAATACATGCATTGGGTTATTACCAATCCGGTATCATCAACATAGGTATTAGGTTAGTACCAATACTGTGTCACCATTTCAAGTATTGGACTATGCCAATCTTATATAACCATTCCAGGTAGTGGACTATGCCAATCCTGTGCAACTATTCCAGGTATTGATCTATGTCAATCCTGTGCAACTATTCCAGGTATTGATCTATGTCAATCCTGTGCAACTATTCCAGGTATTGGGTTATTACCAATCATGTGCAGTTATTCCAGGTATTGGGTTGTTACCAATCATGTGTTATTATTCCAGGTATTGGAATTTAACCAATCCTGTGTTATTTTCTAGGTATTGGGATTTAACCAATCATGTGCATCTATTCCAGGTATTGAACTATGTCAATCCTGTGACATTATTCTAGGTATTGGGATTTAACCAATCATGTGTTATTATTCCATGTATTGGGATTTAACCAATCATGTATGTAACATCCCTCACCTGTATGATACTTTAAGCCTAGGTGTTTTGATTAAGAGAGATGATTATATGTTTAATATTATTTTTTGAAAAGTAATTAGGGCTCATGAGAAACTTATGTTTCAATTTTGGCCCTGTTTGAACAATGTTGAAGCAATATTTGCTTATTTTGGACTAAAGTGCAAATTACCCAAGTTGAGGGGTTAAATTGCAAATGATGCATGATAAGATGTTACTCATGTATTGAAGCATCATGAGAATGATGATGATGCAAAGCTATGGCTTGTGGTAGCCTGAGTACCAAGGAAGAGCTGATAAAGCAATGTTTGTGCATTAAAACCTAGTTTTGGTGTAAAGTGCAATTTATCCAAAACCTAGGGTTCAATATGCAAATTACCACTTCAATAAGGTCCTTAATGCTTCTTGGCATTATGTAGAGCAAAGAAAATGAGAGGGGCGCCTCATTTGAATTAAGTTGGAGGAGAGAGAATCTTGATATTAAAATAATCAATATTTAATCCTAATTGAAACCCTAATTCGATTTAGGGCAAAAATGAATGTATTAATTAAAGGGCCTTCAACCAAAATTAAAATGGTTGGATTCAAATGTGTATGTGACGTCCTTGAGCCTTGCAAAGACCACGAAAATATCCAAGGGAGTGGATAACTCACACACAATCTTATAAGAAAAAGAAATATCCACTCACATATGGATATTAATATAATATGAATTGAGGTGCTTAATTTTCTTTTCTTTAAATCATGGATAATTGAGAAGAATAAGAGGAAAAAAAGATAACCTCTTCCCTAAGGAAGATAAGGGGGAAGAGGTGGCCACATGTTTGGGATTAAATGTTTTTTTTATATAAGTAACCTTCTCTCTCCTTGAATTTCTTATAAAAAGACCTTTTACAAGCCAAATGAAAGGCTTTTTCGACCCCACTTCTTCTCCTTGCTTGGGAAACGACCAAGGGAGCTTGGTAGGATCAGGAGGAAGACCCCCAACCTGTTGGTAAGGTTCTTGATCCATTTCACCTTGATTCCATGGTGGAAATCGAAAATAAATTATGGATTTCTTCCTAATTCGATCTCCTCTTCAATTCTAACCATTCCTTTTCACTCAAACCTTGAGGACGAGCCTTGGGATGGTGAAAGGAGTTTCATACACCATTTTTTCTGTGGACATGGAGATTTTGAGCTCAATTGGAGGCGGGTTTTATAATTTGAACCCTTGATTTTGTTATTGCATTCAATTCCATATCAAATAATGATCTTTTCTACATTTACAATAATCGATTTGGTTGATGAATGCAATCACCTTGGAAACCACAGCAGGTTTCGTGAGTTCATAGGTTGAATATGATAAGCACACACCTCTCTAAATATCCAAAGCAAACGATCTTGTTTGGGTTGCTCAAATGGTTTCCCAAACCGTTTGGGAGCAAACAGTTTCAAACCGTTTAGAAGCAAACAGTTTCATCAAACCGCATGAGACCAAACGGTTTCAAAACCGTTTGGAGGAGGTGACCAAGGGTTGACCGTTTGATATTCATGTTCCTAATTATGTTGGTTGATAATCCACCAAATTTTATAGATTAATTCCAAAGGAATCATGAGTTGAAGGCTAATCAATTAGGCAAACCCTAATTGGATTAAGTGCTGATTTTCAACTTGATTGATTTGACTTTTTCGGTTATTTAGCCCAAACGGTTTCAAAACCGTCACCCAAACGGTCTCAAGACCGTTTGGGGGTCACCCAAGACCGTTTGGAGGTCTAGGGTTGGATATGGTTAAGTGTTTGAAGGACAAAAGATACGGTGTTAACCCTAATCGGCTAAGTGCTGATTTTGCATTGAAATGAGTTGATGTTTTGGGTTGATTGACCCAAACAGTTTCAAGACCGTTTGGGAATCATCCAAATGGTCTCAAGACAATTTTTAGGTCTAGGGTTAAGCATGGTTGACCAATTGAATGTCTAAAGGTACCAAATCACTTTGCAATTAAGTGCTGATTTGTTGATCAACTCAATAGCTCAAACCCTAATGATTTTTCACTAGAATCCAAGGATTGGATGAGCCAAACGGTCTGAAGACTGTGTGGAGCTCATCCAAACGGTCTCAAGACCATTTGGAGGTCTAGGGGTGAGTATGGTTAAGCAATTGATAATCCATTGATACTAAGTTGGAGTGTAATCAATTGCTGATTTGGTGATCAATCCAATGATCCAAACCTTAATTGGTTGACTTGGAGTTTGATGATATGATGGGAAAACGGTCTCAAGACCGTTTGGTGGTCATCCAAACGATACCAAGACCGTTTGGGGTCAGGTCATGTCCAAATTGGATGATGGTTCAATGGGTTCAAATCAATTAGACCCACATTGAAATATGTTGAAGGGTTATTGATTCCAAACCCTAATCCAATTGGTTCAAGCCCTAATTGATGCTCAATTTAGGGTCAATTGAGGGTCAAATCAATTGAAGGTTGACCTAATTAACTCAATTGATGATTGGCTAACATGTATATGATCGATTGAGGGGATCAACATTGGAAACCCTAATACGATTAAAGTGGTTGAGACACTTTTTGGTCCATGAGGTTTTGAGGAGGTTTAGACCAAATGATCTCAAGATCGTTTGGGGCCAAACGGTCTCAAGACAGTTTGGGACCAAACGATCCCAAACTGTTTGTTCCCATGCGGTTTTAAAAGTCAAACTTGGGCAAATGATCTTCACCTACTTGCTTTAGCAAACAGTCTCAAGCACCACCTTTACCAAACGGTTTCAAACCATTTGAACTTTGAAAGACCAAGGCCGTTTGGGGCTCAAGTAGTCAAGGTTGATTGAGGATTCAATGGGTTAATCCACTTGGACACCTATTGTGATTGAAGATTCAATTGGTCAATTCAATTGGATACCTTATGTAATTAAGGTCCAATGTGATTGAATCTCTTGAGAATTAAGATGATGATTGATTCATTGATCCAATGATGATTAGTAATGATAATCAATGAAGGTACAAAGGTTGAAACCCTAATAGTACCTAATTGATTAGTTCCAATTAAGGGATGAACCCTAATTGCTTAAAGGATCAATGACTTGGTACACTATGTTAATCATAGTTGTATGTACTTGATTGAAGGGATGACATGATCTTATCAAGTTGAGAAGATGTTAGCATGAATTCATACATGAATATGATTCATGTGGTAATTAAGGGTATGATACTTAAGTAGAGAGATAATGAAACCCTAATCATGAACATAAACCCTAATTGACAGGGTTATTGAGTGCTAACCGTAAATGAGTGCAATTCCAATTAAAACCCTAATCCAGGGTAAGGATGTAACCTTAATTTAGGGTAATGATATATGAAACTCCAAATTAGGGAAGTGAGATGTAAAACCCTAATTGGGATGAATAGTGAATCTCTAATTATGGATAATTGAATGAAATCCTAAAGGAGATGAATAGTAAACCCAAATTGTGGGTGACTATGGTGAAACCCTAGTTGAGGGTGATTCCATGTGAAACCCTAGTTGAGGGTCATTCCATGTGAAACCCTAGTTGAGGCTGATTCCATGTGAACATGAGAAACCCTGATTAAGAGTTGACATCACATGAAGCTCCAATTCTATGTTGTGATGAGAGGCCCTAAGAAGGGTGAAGGTAAATGGGACTCTAATGTGAATTCATATTACATAAAGCCGTAATCTTGGGCAATGTGACAATGAATCATAATCCTAATCTTAAGTAAGGGTATAGAGAAACCCTAATGATGAAACAAGAGGAATGACCTTATAAAGGTGGAACATTTCATGTGGTTGATTATAAGCAACCTTATTGTAAGCAATGTCTTTAGCATTAGATAAGTCCATATCATTAAAGATAATTGGACAATTCTAATGTGTGGCATATGCATTATATGCTAAAGGTGAGAGTTTAGTGATGTGTTGTATTAAGAGGGGAAATACCTTAATACAAGATAAGTTGGTTAACTCAAGAGAGTCATAAATGATGTGAAAGTGATACATCAAGATATGATGGTTATCACATTCAGTACTTCAAGGTTTATATACCTTGATTCACTCTGAATCTAATATAATTGGGTAAGAAACATATGAAGTGTGTTATGCAACTATTACAATGAAATGTAATGAGTTGTTGCACTTGATGAGTGTTAATTAATGTACCTTGAGAATGGGGTTAAACCCAAATGATGTGTATGATATAATCATACCATGATGAGGATGAGAAATGAATTCATACCTTGAATTGATGATCATTAATGCTATATGATGAAAGTAATGTTCTTGAATAATCAAATATGATACCTTTGAATGCCCCAGAGGCATGGATTAATGAATTAAGGGTTGGATAGATTATATAATCATGAAACCCTAATTAATGAGAAAAGGGGAACCCTAACCCTATCTTGGGTAATAGGAATGATAAGCCCTGTTGATAACCTCCTATTTTAGTCGATTATCTTAGTCGTTTTCCATAGTTTTCCATACTCTTTTTAAGTTTAAACTATACATAATCCTAGTTTTACCCCTTTTTGTAAATACACCATCAAACTAACTTTTTACTTTTATATATGCACAAAAAGCACAAAAAAATCATAAAAGAATAACTCAGCCTCAAGACCGAGTGGATTCAAACGGTCCCAAGACCGCATGAAGCCAACTGGTCCCGAGACCGCATGGAGTCAAACGGTCCCAAGACCGCATGAAGCCAACTGGTCCCGAGACCGCATGGAGTTCAAACGGTCCCAAGACCGCATGAAGCCAACCGGTCCCGAGACCGCATGGAGTTCAAACGGTCCTAAGACCGCATGAAGCCAACCGGTCCTGAGACCGCATGGAGTGAAGCGGTCCCAAGACCGCATGAAGCCAACCGGACCCGAGACCGCATGGAGTCAAGCATTCTCAAGACCGCATGAAGCCAACCGGTCCCGAGACCGCATGGAGTCAAACGGTCCCAAGACCGCATGAAGCCAACCAGTCCCGAGACTGCATGGAGTTCAAACGGTCTCAAGACCGCATGAAACCAACCGGTCCCGAGACCGCATGGAGTCAAACGGTCTCAAGACCACATGAAGCCAAATGGTCCCGAGACCGCATGGAGTTCATACGGTCTCAAGACCGTTTGAAGCCAAACGGTCTCACGGTCCAAACGGTCTTGAGGCCCCAAACGGTCTTGAGGTCCAAACGGTCTCCAAACCATTTGGACTTCACTCAAGGCCTATAAATAAGACCCCAAGGGTCCTCCATTTCAAAAACAAGTCTCAGACGTCCAAAGGCTGCCCCAATCGTTCCAGAGCTCCTGCCACTTCCATCCTCCACCCTGGGGCTGTCGGTCTGAGATCCATACTCCATCCTGAAGCTGCTTTCTCCTTCTTCATCAAGAAGGTGGGAATGGGAGACCTCCTCATCGTGCAATCTACAAAGACTGGTGGATCGTTGCTCTCTCTCTCCAAGGGGTTGACCTTCTTCCATCCTTTGTGGAGATGACGCTCTCTCTCTCTCTTCTCGCCTCCTTCTTGGTCTTAGTCATGAGGGAGTAGTCTTCTTCACTAGGGTGCGGGGAGTAGCCCCGCTACCCATACTTTCATATCATGTAAAATGTAATCCTTAGGTTGTAATGTAGAGTTCTTATCTTTGTCAGTTTGACATCAAACGATTAATGAATACTTGTTGCTTGGCCTTCAACTTGTGTTATCTTTTATCTTTTAGTATGAATTGTCTACGTTTGTACTATTAGATTCGAAACTCGTTTGCATGTTGGTTCTTGATGCATGTATCCACCATGTATCTGTTTCGGTATCTAGAAGTGTATCTCAAGAAGTGGAGTAAACTCACTATCATCCATTGCACTTTCATACTATGAAATGGAATCAGTTGACGTATGGAAGTGCAACCTTGGTAAGTCGAGGAACACACTTTGCGAGGGGAATGATGTAAAGTAATGTGACCATTTGATCGGGAATGGCTGGCGTTGCAACATTCCCGCACTTCTCGTAGCTAGGTTATCCGAAAGGAGACTAGGTCTACAGGATACTAACTGACCGAACTCTTTTTGCAGGTTAAGTTTTGCTTTACATGTGTTGATCGATGTGTAGTGGAGGTGAAAAACCGATCACACCCTAGTGATCTTTATCATATTTTAACTCTTAGATTTACTTGCTTTCTTTACTTTTCATGTTCTTAGTTTAAAACCATCAAAATCCAACTTTGGATATAAGTGCCAACTATTGAGTAGCTAAGTGAAGTTCTATACGTTTTTCATCTTGTTGCTTGCAACAAGACCGTTGTATTTTGGGTTCGATCCTAAATTTGTACTATGATAAGGCTTCCATACTCTTATGGGGTTGGAGTGTTTATCTAACCACCAGTTGTAGGTAAACCTATAGAGAACATCAACTCCCTAGGGTTTTTGGTGCATCTTTGGGACTCCCATTGGAAGAGTGATCTTTTAGTGTAACTCCCAGCTCCATCAAAAAATGGCGCCGTTGCCAGGGACAACGGAACGTTGTTATTTCACTTAGTACCTTTCTAGCTGGTTAGGATTTTACACTTTCTTTTTGAATCATAACTCTATATCTTTTTGAAACTTTCATTTTTTTCACTATTATCTAAAGGTGTTCTCTTTTCTCTACTCATGTAAAACACGTGCATGCAATCACCGCATAGTCGTGGATTCTCCCCTGATCCGGAGTTCGACTCTGAGGTAGAGAGAAGTTTCCACCGCCGAGTCCGTCTCAATCGCCAACGCGCTAGACAAATGGCTGACGAACAACATCAAGCTGCTTTGGTGATGGAGAGAGTAAATGCTGCCATCGCCACACAACTGGCACAACTTATCGCAGACACCCGTGCCCAAATACAAGCGGAGATACGAGCAGAAGAGCAAGCCCGAATAAGAGCGGAGACCGAGGCAGCAACCCAAACTGCTCAGCTCGAGTTATGAAACAAGCAACTAAGGGACTATGCTGTCCCGAAGAACTACGAGGATAACCACCCGGTCCGGCCTCCGATCATCAATATCCCAAACTTTGAGATCCGGACCCAGTGGATCCAGATTATGCAAGGAATCTCCTTCTCTGGAGGTTCAGGAGATGATTACATGGACCATTTGAAAAGGTTTAAGGCATTATGCCACCTGGTCCCGCAAGCTGGTATCGCTTTCGATGTGATAATGCTCCACCTGTTCCATTTTACCTTATCTAGAAGGGCCTTGAGTTGGTATAACTCATTGGACAGAGAGTCCATAATAACTACTTGGGCCTCTCTAGAGGAAAAATTCCTAGAGAAGTTCTTCCCACCCTCGCTGACCTATGAAATCAGAGGGCAAATCAATCACTTTTCCCAACTACCTGGAGAAACCCTTGCTGAGGCATGGGAAATATTTAAGGAACTTCTGCGCAAATGCCCCCATCATGGAATTTCACAAAATCAACTAATAGAAACTTTTTACAGGGGAGTAAGCGATGATATTAAACAATTCCTAGACTCCTCGTCTGGAGGAAATTTCATGAGGAAGAACTATGAGGACGCTTGGAAGATTGTTACTTTAGGAGCTGAAAACCAATCCAACTGGGGACGGTCAGCTGGAAAAAGTGTCCTTAAAGTTTTCAAAGGTGAAGAATCCGTAGAAATGAAGGCTATAGCTGAAGCCTTGCAAACCATTGTTCATAAACAACAAGCTCTCGAGGCTTCCTTTGGAGAGATCGACAAAAAAAAAGCCCCTTTTGTACAACAAGTTAAGGCTGTCACAGGATCATGTGAGGCTTGTCATGCTTTGGACCATCCGACCCTCTCCTGTGGAATGTTGTATAATGTGATGATGGATCTGCATCCACCACCACAACCATACGAGCCCATCACTAATCAAGTCGAAGATCAGATTCCGGAACAAGTCAACTCCATCCACACTATTCCCGGACAAGTTTACTACAATCCTAGTCAACCAAGGAATCATCCTGGGTTCCAGTACGGGAATCCTTCTGGAACTGCGAATCCACAACATCAGACACAGGGAGGATCTGACAGTAGCTTGTCACCTGGGTTCTCAAACAATTTTAACCAAAATCAAGGGAACCCAAGGAACAATTTCCCTAGGGCTAACTACCCTAGAAACCAATCAGCCTATTATCAGTACACTCATCCCCCGCTTCATCCGCAACTGCATACTCAGCAGCCTCAACAACAAAGTCTTCAGAAAAACTTTATTGCACAGCCGGAAGACGAGCTATCTTTGATAAGACAGATGCTACAATCTCAGCAAACCATGCTAGGTAACCAACAAGCCCAACAGAAGGCAGTTGAAACCCAACTTGCCCAGATTGCTGCACAGTTGAGGCCTTCGGCAGGCACTTTTGTCGGGCAGCCTGAACCAAATTCTAAGTATGGGCAAAACAAACATGAACAGCTGAATGCCGTCACCACAAGGTCGGGACGCATTCTTCCTAAACCCACCAAGATCACCATGGATGATGATGATATGCCCACCTTTATGACAAAAGAGATCTTGCAGCAAGGGATTGAGAAATCTTCCGAAGAAACAAAGGGCAAAAGCAAAGAACAGGTGTCCGCAGAACCCGAGGTCCCGCAATTCAAACCAAGGATTCCGTACCCGGGTAGACTACAAGAAACAAAAATGGACGCCAGGTTTCAGAAGTTCAAGGAGGCAATGAAGAAACTGTACATTGACATCCCACTCCTTGATGCTCTGTCCGAAGTACCAGCGTGGGCAAAGTATCTCAAAACCTTGCTATCATGAAAGTATATCACCAAGGAGCATGAGACTGTCAAGCTCGCTCAAACCACTTCTGACATCATCTTGAATAAACTGCCCAAAAAGAAGAAGGACACAGGTTCCTTCAGAATCCAATGTTGCATTGGAAACACGTCTACAAAGAAAGGATTAGCTGACCTTGGAGCCAGCATATCCATTATGCCCTACTCAATGTGCCAACGCCTTGGTTTCACCGACTTGCTGCCTACAACAATGACTATTCAACTAGCTGACTCCACAATAACCGCACCGTTGGGAATCATTGAAGATATCCCAGTAAGGATAGGAAAGGATGTCTACGTTCCATGTGATTTTGTTATCATTGATATTAAAGAAGACTTGAGGTATCCGATCATTTTCGGCAGGCCTTTCCTAGATACTGCCAGAGCGCTAATCGACGTCGAAGCTGGAACCATCATTCTTAGGCTCGGGAAAGAAGCAATTCAATTCCGCATCCTTGATAGTATGAAAGGTCCCAACATCCAAGAAGAAGTCTTTCTTTTGGACGCAATTCAACAAATGTCGCAATTAGAAATCTCCGAGCCAATTGATGAACTTGAGAATGCTCTTATCAATCCGGAAGTTGAATTTTTCTACAAATGAACTAGTCCAGCAATGCCTCCAATACCTAGAAAAGATAGAAGAAGCAGCAAAGGCTACTTTTGAAGAGCTTAAAGCCATCACTACCATAGAAGCAGCGGAACCACCAAAAACCCCTAAACTGAAGACTTTACCCACATGGCTTAAATATGTTTTCCTAGATGAAGAAGAGCTATGCCCGGTCATTATCAGCTCCACCCTTACCGAAGACCAAGAAGTCAGACTTCTGGACAAGGTGAGGAAGCATAAAAAGATCATTGGATATAAAATAACTGACCTCACAAGCATAAACCCGGCTCTATGTATGCACAAGCTTCCTATGGTTGAAGAATTTAAACCCTCTCGCGAACATCAAAGAAAACTGAAACCAAACTTGAAAGAGGTAGTTCGTCTGGAAGTCCTTAAACTACTCAAAGCTGGCATGATCTATCCTATCTCTGACTCTCAGTGGGTCAGTCCGGTTCAGGTTGTTCCCAAGAAAGGGGGCACTACTGTAGTAATCAACGATAAAAATGAGCTAGTGCCTACCAGGACTGTAACGGGGTGGCGAATGTGCATTGATTATAGGAAGTTGAATAAAGCTACAAGGAAAGACCACTACCCTCTGCCTTTCCTTGATGAAGTCCTGGAACGCATGGCCCACCAAAAGTATTTCTGTTATCTCGATGGTTACTCCGGGTTTTACCAAATACCCATACACCCAGAGGACCAAGAAAAAACCACCTTCACTTGTCCCTTTGGGACATATGCATTCAGAAGAATGCCGTTCGGGCTATGTAACACTCCTGCCACTTTCCAACGCTGCATGTCTGCTATCTTCGCCGGGTTAACTGAATCTGTTATGGAAGTCTTTATGGATGATTTCTCTATTTACGGAGACTCCTTCGACAACTGTCTAATCAATCTTGAACGAGTTCTGCAACGCTGCGAGGAAACGAACCTTATCTTGAACTGGGAAAAATGCCATTTTATGGTAACAGAAGGTGTCGTCCTCGGACATAGGGTAAGTGATAGGGGAATCGAAGTTGACAAAGCAAAGATCGATGTTATCTCAAAGCTGTCACCTCCGAAGGACATAAGGGGAGTTCGAGCTTTCCTGGGTCATGTAGGGTTTTACAGAAGATTCATCAAAGACTTCTCGAAAATAGCTAAACCCATGACCCAACTCCTGACCAAAGATGCCAAGTTCATTTTCGACCAAGAATGTATGCAAAGCTTCTCCACCCTCAAAGAGGCTTTAATCTCCACACCTATTCTAAGGGCTCCAGACTGGTTGCAACCCTTCAAAATCATGTGCGACGCAAGTGATTATGCCATAGGGGCTGTTTTAGGACAACAGATCGATAAGAAACCCTATGTCATCTACTACGCATCCAAAATGCTAGACGAAGCACAGAAAAACTACACCACCACGGAAAAGGAGTTTCTGGCTATCATCTACGCGTTCGAAAAATTCTGCTCCTACCTGATTGGCTCTAAAGTCATTGTCTACACTGGCCATTCTGCTATCAGATACCTGATCCAGAAACAGGACGCCAAACCCAGGCTTATTCGCTGGGTATTAATGCTTCAAGAATTCGACCTGGAGATCAAAGA
Organism: Alisma plantago-aquatica; assembly: GCA_963693085.1. NCBI lineage: Eukaryota > Viridiplantae > Streptophyta > Magnoliopsida > Alismatales > Alismataceae > Alisma > Alisma plantago-aquatica. Next base: position 1,318,023,578 of record OY856410.1, on the reverse strand, counting down.
TAAAAGTGGCATGGAGAATGTTGTGTCCGATCATCTCAGCAGGATCGAGGTTGAAGAAAAAGATAAAATCCCTATCAGGGATTCTCTTCCCGATGATCAGCTTATGAAGGCCACTCATAGTTTTCCTTGGTATGCTGATATCGTTAATTATCTGGCCACAAGGATCATCCACCCGTCTGCTTCATATCAGGATAAAAGGAAGTTCCTTCACGACATAAAATGTTATCATTGGGACGAACCGTACTTATTTCACCTTTGTGCCGACAGACGTTTTTGTCGGTGCCTGCCAGAGGAAGAAATAACCCCGGTCTTAGAACATTGCCATTCCGGACCCACGGGGGGGGGGGGGCATATGAGCGCCAAGAAAACCGCCAAAAAAGTTTTACAATCTGGTTTCTTCTGGCCCACCATATCAAAAGACTCGTATGATTTCGTGAAAGCCTGCGACAAATGCCAGTTTTCGGGCAACATATCAAAAAGGGATGAAATGCCCCTCACTATGTGGTAGGAAATTGAACTGTTTGATGTGTGGGGGGTAGACTACATGGGACCTTTCCCTTCATCATATGGCTTCTCTTACATTCTGGTCGCAGTAGATTACGTCTCAAAGTGGGTCGAAGCTGTACCTACCGTATCCAGCGACTCCAAACCTGTTATCAAATTGTTCAAAGATACTATTTTTCCAAGGTTTGAGAAAATATGGAGTCCATCACAAAGTCGCCACGCCTTACCACCCACAAACTAGTGGCCACGTAGAAGTATCCAATAGACAGTTAAAGGCGATTCTTGAAAAAACGGTGAATAAAAACCGCACTGATTGGTCCACCAAACTTCTTGATGCCCTCTGGGCATACCGAACTGCTTACAAAACACCAATCGGAACAACTCTGTTCCATTTGGTGTATGGGAAGTCATGTCATCTTCCAGTCGAGCTGGAACATAAAGCCTGGTGGGCCATCAAACAACTAAACTTCGACCTTAAAAATGCAGGGGAGAACAGACAACTCCAGCTACAGGAGTTAGAAGAGCTCTGAATGACAGCATATCACAGTGCCAGAATCTATAAAGAGCAAATAAAAATGTGGCATGATGGACACCATAAGAGAAAAGACATCGCCGTTGGCGACAAAGTGCTCCTATTCAACTCCAAGCTCAAATTATTCCCCGGAAAACTTAGAACAAAATGGTCCGGACCCTTCACTATAAAACATATCTACCCAACTGGAGCTGCCATTATTATTGACAACAACGGAGGAGAAAGGACGGTCAACGGGCACCGTCTAAAAAGATATTACACTCAGTAAGACAAAATGCATCGAAAAACCATCGACATCAGAGATGCTACGCCAACAGCATAACAACCTTACAGCTTCGTCGAGCCAGCGACGTTAAACCAAGGCGCTACTTGGGAGGCAACCCATGACTCCACGAATTAGTTTAGCCGCAACCCTTGTCCTAATTACCTCTCACTCTATCACGTTGACACTCTGAGGACAGAGTGAGTGATATTGAAAGGGGGGGTACATTAGACAAGGGCAAGGTATCCCTTTTTTTTTAAACCCTCCTTTTTCTTCCCTTTTTGGAAAAAGTCACCTCAACTAACTCTAGAATCATGTTAGTCCCTACAAGTAAATAGCTCTTAGACATCGAATGGCGATTTATCAATTTCCATCCACTATTGATTCCATGTTTTTGCTTCAATTCTTTATCTGACTCTCCACAGGTCAAAATCAAGGAAGAAATAAGCCAAGATCTCGAGGATGAGAGGGAAATCAGACAACTTCCAAATCAAGAAGTTCTGCAAGTGGACCACAAACCAAATAAGTGCACGTTGAAAAACTCTAAGAATAGCTTTCCTCTCTTCAAAATAAAAGAGGCTTGGCCGCCCAATATAAATTCTCAAAAATCCCAAAACCCAAGCCTGTGAGTTAATTGAATAAAAGCCAGAGAGACGAATAAAATTATGAGAGTTGTGCCACGCATAAGGATCTATATAAAGAACTGACGAAGGTCTCACCCGGCCGACACATTCCGCTGCCCTCACAAAGGCAGATGTGTCGTGCCCGGTAGTGAAACCCTAAAGTTTCCAAGTATATGAAAGGCTCATAAAAGACTCGCCCGGCCGGTACATTCAGCTGCCCTCATAAAGGCAGATGTGTCGTGCCCGGTAGTGAGATTCTAAAAAGCATAGATAGCCCCTCCCCCACTTGAAGGGGGAGCTACAGTTCAAAGCCTTTAGCCAACCCTCATACCCTCTCTAGCTTCCAGTAGGTTTTTCAGAGAGGTATAAAGCTGATTAGAGTCAACAACATGCACAAAATAAAGGTGGTCCCAATACAAACTTTGAGATACGGAAAGAACCTGAGATCCAAGCAGCTCTCAAAATCCGAAAAGAGTCAAGGCATGCAATAAGACTTGATATGACCCCAGGGGAACTCAAGCCAAGAATTGAAGCAAGAGTATGGAAATCCTAAATAAGATCGCCTCGCCATTACATGTCTCAGCTCTATCTAACTTGAGGACAAGCTAGACTCTAAGTTAGGGGGGGTGATAACCTCCTATTTTAGTCGATTATCTTAGTCTTTTTCCTTAGTTTTCCATACTCTTTTTAAGTTTAAACTATACATAATCCTAGTTTTACCCCTTTTTGTAAATACACCATCAAACTAACTTTTTCCTTTTATATATGCAGAAAAAGCACAAAAAAATCATAAAAGAATAACTCAGCCTCAAGACCGAGTGGATTCAAACGGTCCCAAGACCGCATGAAGCCAACCGGTCCCGAGACCGCATGGAGTCAAACGGTCCCAAGACCGCATGAAGCCAACCGGTCCCGAGACCGCATGGAGTTCAAACGGTCCCAAGACCGCATGAAGTGAACCGGTCTCGAGACCGCATGGAGTTCAAACGGTCCCAAGACCGCATGAAGCCAACCGGTCCCGAGACCGCATGGAGTCAAGCGGTCCCAAGACCGCATGAAGCCAACCGGACCCGAGACCGCATGAAGTCAAGCGGTCTCAAGACCGCATGAAGCCAACCGGTCCTGAGACCGCATGGAGTCAAACGATCCCAAGACCGCATGAAGCCAACCGGTCCAGAGACCGTATGGAGTTCAAACGGTCTCAAGACCACATGAAGCCAACCGGTCCCGAGACCGCATGGAGTCAAACGGTCTCAAGACCGCATGAAGCCAAACGGTCCCGAGACCGCATGGAGTTTATACGGTCTCAAGACCATTTGAAGCCAAACGGTCTCACAGTCCAAACGGTCTTGAGGCCCCAAACGGTCTTGAGGTCCAAACGGTCTCCAAACCGTTTGGACTTCACTCAAGGCCTATAAATAAGACCCCAAGGGTCCTCCATTTCATAAACAAGTCTTAGACGTCCAAAGGCTGCCCCAATCGTTCCAGAGCTCCTACCACTTCCATCTTGCGCCCTGGGGCTGTCGGTCTGAGATCCATACTCCATCCTGAAGCTGCTTTCTCCTTCTTCGTCAAGAAGGTGGGAAGGGGAGACCTCCTCATCGTGCAATCTACGAAGACTGGTGGATCGTTGCTCTCTCTCTCCAAGGGGTTGAACTTCTTCCATCCTTTGTGGGGATGACGCTCTCTCTCTCTTCTCGCCTCCTTCTTGGTCTTAGTCATGAGGGAGTAGTCTTCTTCACTAGGGTGCGGGGAGTAGCCCCGCTACCCATACTTTCATATCATGTAAAATGTAATCCTTAGGTTGTAATGTAGAGTTCTTATCTTTGTTAGTTTGACATCAAACGATTAATGAATACTTGTTGCTTGGCCTTCAACTTGTGTTATCTTTTATCTTTTAGTATGAATTGTCTACATTTGTACGATTAGATTTGAAACTCGTTTGCATGTTGGTTCTTGATGCATGTATCCACCATGTATCTGTTTCGGTATCTAGAAGTGTATCTCAAGAAGTGGAGTAAACTCACTATCATCCGTTGCACTTTCATACTATGAAATGGAATCAGTTGACGTATGGAAGTGCAACCTTGGTAAGTCGAGGAACACACTTTGCGAGGGGAATGATGTAAAGTAATGTGACCATTTGATCGGGAATGGCTGGCGTTGCAACATTCCCACACTTCTCGTAGCTAGGTTATCCGAAAGGAGACTAGGTCTACAGGATACTGACCGAACTCTTTTTGCAGGTTAAGTTTTGCTTTACATGTGTTGATTGATGTGTAGTGGTGGTGAAAAACCGATCACACCCTAGTGATCTTTATCATAGTTTAACTCTTAGATTTACTGGCTTTCTTTACTTTTCATGTTCTTAGTTTAAAACCATCAAAATCCAACTTTCGATATAAGTGCCAACTATTGAGTAGCTAAGTGAAGTTCTATACGTTTTTCATCTTGTTGCTTGCAACAAGACCGTTGTCTTTTGGGTTTGATCCTAAATCTGTACTATGATAAGGCTTCCATACTCTTATGGGGTTGGAGTGTTTATCTAAGCACCAGTTGTAGGTAAACCTAGAGAGAACATCAACTCCCTAGGGGTTTTGGTGCATCTTTGGGACTCCCATTGGAAGAGTGATCTTTTACTGTAAGTCCCAGCTCCATCACCTGTTTGATAGTAAACCCTAATTCCTGGAAAAGGAATAATGGTGTTACTATTGTATTACATGATGTGATGAATATCTTGTATGACTGTTATCATGCCTAATAACCATTCAAGTATGATGAGAGAATGAACATAGCTAGATTTGACCTACGACATTTATATAATAAATGTTGATTGACATTATGAGCCTTAATGTTGTTGTTTCTTAGTAAAAGTAACAATGTGTAAGGATTCTGTGAGTCATATGAGAAAGTTGTTTCCTAGAAAGAGGTGACAAGATATTTCATGGCCTTGTGAGCCAGGTGTGATGCTTGTGTAACAAGTATCATGAATGCCTTGGTCAGATGACCTAAAGGTGATAGTTACCTGAAAAAGGTGTAATAATGCTCAATGATGAGTTAAGGGTTTGAATACCCAGAACCATATGATTATGGTGATGAGAATGTGAAGGGATGAGAATTCCCAATTTTGAAATGAGGGACTGAGTTCCCAAGGCCTTTGAAAGACTGATAAATATCTGATGAAAGTAGTACATGTCTCTTTATAGCATTGTTGTAATAAGTTATGTTTGAGAACTTGACTGATGCTAAAAGAATGCCATAATGTACTTAAATAATCAAGTATAATGATATCATGTAGAGACCTGACCATAGATCCATCATTGTCAGAAGTTAAATGATGGTGAAACAAGTTTTCCTAAGGGAACTCCTGGAGTGCATACTTTTGAGTATGTTGGGGTTATGGACGTGAATATCCTTACATCCTAATGTAGGGTTTGATGTGAGATGTACTTTTAATCTCTCAATCCTTCATTATACGTACCGGGATGGATGTATCACAAATCTCCCGATGATTGGGTTAGATGTCGTACACATCTCCCAATAATGTTAATGTCGGATCGGTGGAGATAAACACGAAATCTCACGATCGCGAAGAGAGTGCAACACGCCACTGTAACTCTGATAATGAAGTTGCCAGTATACTTTGGAAAGCTATATTTAGCAGAGATACAAGATGTCCTGCATGTGATCTCATACTGACTGAGATGTGGGAGGTCATGGGAATCCGACTCTTCCATTGACCTTGTGTGGTACCGATTTTGACTTCGCAGTGGTCGGTTGGAGCATGAGCGGTATATCTCATCTGCTCAGGGCATAAGTGTGTTTGTAAAATGAAATCAGCCGTATAGCATGTTTGATTAAGGATTGAAAACGGAAATTCATTGGCTGATGTTGCATTTCTATTATATATCTGTAGTTCATTGATGTTGTTCATATCTATTGTATTCATTACTAGTTGATGGATGAACTATGAGTCTACCATGAGTAGATGTAATGTTATCCTTGAAAAAGGAGATTACTTCACTTTGTTCATACAAGTGACTTACCTGCTGTTGATTAAATATATAAATATTTTTGCTCAATTTATTTTAATAAACTGCTATAATAATGTTTTGGCGGAGAGTTATATCTCCCGCTGGGGCAATTTACAATTGTCTCACCCCCGTGGGATCCAACTTTTTAGGTGGAAACGAACAAAGAAGTAGAATCTCATTACAGGGAATGGACAACAGTAATATCTCAGGTGGAGATACTGCCTGTCAAGTTATGTAGTTAGAAAGTCCTGTGTCATCTCTGTACTCTCAGGTCCTCGGAGTTTTTAGTCAGTGTTTTATGAATCAATCTGAGGTTTTGTCTTGATGCCTAGAGATTCGTATACTGTATGTATATAATGTTTGTAAGGTAGTTGATGATGTAATCTCTGAAAAGAGATGGTACAAGTTATGTACGTTTGAACCAGAATGTAAATGTTATGCAATGGTTCTTGTTGGAAAAGATTTCCTATGTGAGGATCTCTTTGTAAAAATTTTAATTTTCAGTGATTTTCAGTAATCCACTGCAAATAATTTGCTTGTGTATTAGTTAATCTTGTTTTTGCGAGACGTTCGCTACAATGTACATCTATTCCAGGTATTGAACTATGTCAATCCTGTGACATTATTCCAGGTATTGGGATTTAACCAATCCTATGTTATTATTCCAGGTATTGGGATTTAACCAATAATGTGCATCTATTCCAGGTATTGAACTATGTCAATCCTGTGACATTATTCCAGGTATTGGGATTTAACCAATCCTGTGTTATTATTCCAGGTATTGGGATTTAACCAATCCTGTGCATCTATTCCGGATATTGAACTATGTCAATACTGTGACATTATTCTAGGTATTGGGATTTAACCAATCCTGTGTTATTATTCTAGGTATTGGGATTTAACCAATCATGTGCATCTATTCCAGGTATTGAACTATGTCAATCCTGTGACATTATTCCAGGTATTGGAATTTAGCCAATCATGTGTTATTATTCCAGGTATTGGGATTTAACCAATCCTGTGCATCTATTCCAGGTATTGAACTATGTCAATCCTATGACAATATTCTAGGTATTGAATTATGTCAATCTTGTGCATTGGTTTATTATGAACATTACCATCCCTTGCAAGAGACTTTCAAAATCATCTTGATACCTCTCACTAGGTATCAACTTGCTCATGTGATTCTCAAGCCCATTAAACATCTTATTACCTCTCACTAGGCAACAACCCTTCTCATGGCTCACAAGGCCCATAAAACACCTTGTCACCTATCATTAGGCAACATCTAATCATATGGATCACAAGGCTATTACATATCTTTAGCATTCAATCATGTTTATTATTTTTAACATTTATCATTAAATGATTATCAATACAAGGTATGAGTTCATTTCTCATCCTTATCATGGTAGGATTACATCATACTCATTAGTTTGGTTTAACCCCATTATCCAAGTATATTAGCCTATACTTATGTAAGTATATCAAACTCATTACATTTCATTGTAATAGTTTACATAACACACTTTTTGTGCTTCTTATCCAAGTATATTGGATTTGAGGTGCATCAAGGTATATCAACCCTGGAATGCTAAAAGTGATATCTATCATATTTCGATGTATCACTTTCCTCATTACTTCCAACTTTCTTGATTTATCAGCTTATCTTGGATTAAGGTATTTCCCATCTTAATACTTTCATCCACTAACCTATCACTCTTATCATTAAGTGCATAGGTAAAACATAAGAATGATCCAACTATCTTTACTGATATGGACTCATTTCAAGTTAATGCATTGCTTACCATAAGGTTGTCTATAATCAATCACCTTAGGTATTTCCCCCATCAATGTATTAGTTACCTTTCCATTATTAGGATTAGGGTCTCCCAAACCATCACCCTTTATTAGGGTTTGGGGGTTCACATGCTACCATACTTCATTAGGGTTAGGATTGCTTATAGCATCACCCTTCATTAGGCTTTCACATCACATGGCCTATACTTAGGGTTTACTATTCATCCCAACTAGGGTTTCTCATGGCATTACCCTCAATTAGGGTTTCTCATGGAATCAACAACAATTAGGGATTCTCATTTCACATCAATTAGAGATACTCATCCCAATTAGGGTTTCACTCTCCATTCTCATAATTGGGGTTTAATATTATGTTACCTTGAATTAAGGTTAGGGTTCATTAACCTTCTGTATTAGGGTTTCATGATCTCTTTATTAAGGATCATAACCTAATCACCATAGGATAAATACTCATGTATGAATTCCTTTCCATCATCCTCGCAACTTGATTGGGTTACATTAACCCTTCAATCAAGTACATACAAATATGGTTAACATAGTGTACTAAGACATTACTTTCATAACCTTCTAGGGTTAATTAATCTGAAGGTACTGATCATCTTGGTACTTTAGGGTTTCAACCTTTATACCTAACCTTAATAATCATCATTGGATCAATGGATCAATCATCATCTTAATTCAAAAAGATTTGATCACATTGGACTTCCAATCTCATGAGGTATCCAATTGAATTGACCAATTGAATCTTCAATTACATTAGGTATCCAAGTGGATTGACCAAATGAGTCTTCAATTACATTAGGTATCCAAAAGGATTAACCAAGTTGAACCTCAAATGGTTTTGGTTATTTAGACCCTAAACGGTCTTGGTCTCTCAAAGTTCAAACTGTTTGAAATCGTTTGGGCACATTGCCTTTGAAATCGTTTAGGCAAGATTGCACTGAAACTGAATGAGCTTGGGTCTCCAAACGGTTTGGGACCATTTGGAATCATATGGTCTTGATACCGTTTGGTCCAAACCTCCTTAAAAACTGAATGGACCAAAAGGGTCTTTCAACACTTAACCAATTCATGGTTTCAATCAATGAACCGATTATCAACTGGATACTTGATTCCTTTATCAATTGAACCATTGAATCACCCCTCAATATGAATATCAATCAAGGTTTTGAACCCAATTAAACTAGGGTTTATACTCAAGAACCCATCAATTAGGGTTTGGAAATCGAGGAACCATCATTTGTTATCATTGTGGAACTAATCCAATTGAAACCAATGAACCACCCTCAAATTATAAATTGACCTGACCTCAAACGGTCTTGAGGTTGTTTAGATGACCTCCAAAGGGTCTTGAGACCATTTTCCTTATCCTATCCTTGGATTTTGTGAAATTTCATTAGGTTTTAGATCATTAGTTTGATCATCAAATCAACACTTAATTGCATTTCAATTTGGTACCTTTGGACCTCCAATTACTCATCCATACTTAACCCTATACCTCCAAACGGTCTTGGGTGACCCCCAAACGGTCTTGAGAACGTTTGGGGTGACCTTCGAACGGTTTTGAAACCATTTGGGCTAATCAACCCAAAACATCAACTTAATCAATTGCAATTTCAGCACTTAGCCTATTAGGGTTTCTATTTGAAAGATTGTCCATAAGTTAAATTAATCAATTGGAGCCATTGGATCATCATCCAACACATACTAGGGTTCAGATCTCAAATGGTCAACCGATCCAAATGGTCAACTTTTCTAAAAGGTTTGGAGTCCAAACCTCCAAACAGTTTGGTGAAACTGTTTCGACCAAACCATTGAAACTGTTTGCCATAGATATTTGGGGAGGTGTGTGCTTATGATGATGTCATCATCATCAAGCTCTAAACCCACAAAACTTGCTGCGATTTCATGGTGATTGCATCAATCAACCAAATAATATTTCGAGAATGAATAAAGGATCACCAATTGATAAGGAATTGAATGCAATAACAAAATTAAGGGTTCAAGTTATAAAACCCGCCTCCAATTGAGCTCCAAAGCTTCAAGATCACGTAAACAATGGTGGAATCAACTCCTTTCACTATCCCAAGGCTCGTCCTCAAGCTTTGAGTGAAAAGGAATGGTTAGAATTGAAGAGGGGATCGAGATAAGAAGAAATCATGCATTGATTTTCGATTTTCACCATGGATTCAAGGTGAAAGGAGGTCAAGAAGCTCAACAACAGGTTGTGGGTCGTCCTACTGATCCTCCAAAGCTCCTTTGGTCGTTTGCAAGAAAGGGGAAAAAGTGGATTCTGTAAAAGCCTTTGATTTGGCTTGTAAAGGGTGCTTTTATAAGAAAATCAATGAGAGAAAAAATGTTTTTATAAAAATCTTTTAATTCCAAAATTGTTGCCACCACTTCCCCCTTGGTTTCTTTCATGCAAAGGCATCTATATCCCCACCAATATCCCTTCCATTATCCATGAATTATAGGAAAAGAAATTAAGCACCTTAACCCTTATAATAGTAATATCCATATTTGAGTGGAAATTATTTTTCTTATAATAAGGTGGTGGTGTTTTCACCTCTTTAGGATATTTTCGTGGCCTAGAAAAGGAACAAAGGTTCTCACACTTGAACCAATTCAACCATCTCGTTTTTGGTTGAAGGGCCTTCAATTATTATATTTATTTTTGCATTAATTTGAAATAAAGTTCCATTTATGCTTAAATCTTGATTATTTTAATATCAAGATTCTCTCTCCTCCAAAGAGATACAAATGAGATGCCCCTCTCATTTTGTTTGCTCTATATGATGCCAAGAAATATTAGGGACTATTTTGAAGTGGTAATTCGAATATTGAACCCTAGGTTTTGGGTAAATTGCATATTACACCAAAACTAGGTTTTAATGCACAAACATTGCTTTATCAGCTCTTTCTTGGTACTCAGGATACCATAAGCCATACCTATGCATCGTCTTCATTCTCATGATGCTTCAACACATGAGGACATCTTATCATGTAACATTTGCAATTTAACCCCTCAACTTGGGTAATTTGCACTTTAGTCCAAAACAAGCAAAACAATGTTTCAACATTATTTGAAAAGGACTAAAATTGAAACTTAAGTTCCTCTTGAGCCTTAATTACTTTTCAAGAAGTAAGAGCAAGCTTATAATTAAATTTATTAAGCAAAACACCTAGGGTTGAGGCATAACCCAGGTCAGGGATGTTATAAATCATAAACCCCTAACAAGAATTTCGTCCCCAAAATCTCAGATAAAAGGAGACATATATTATTCATTCGTTATATCATCAACTCTCCACATGACATATCATTGTTATGGAGACACCATAGAACTTTGATCAATACAAAATTGTTTTACACAAAAATCCCATGGAATCAAACACATAGGATACATGCTTCACTGTCCTTTCGTTATCGACTGTGTAGTTAATTCTGGGTCAGGTAACACTTTTCTCACTTAGATAGAGGTTGTTTGTTAATCTAATTTGATAAACTTTTATTGTAGTATTTTTTTACAAAAATTCCTTAAAGTAGATCATTCTCATCAATTTTATGTTTATGCAAAGCATAAACCCCTAACATATGATGTCCATACTACATTAAATAACTGGACTAATTCCACAGTTAACTATTCCATGTAACTATCATAAGATAGCCTGATATTTCTCAGATACCAGAATCCCTTACCTTGGTATCTAACACATGTGTTAATAACATATCACATCCTTATTTTTGTTTATAAGTTGATTTATGATTAAATCAAATTCCTTCGTATATCAATTAGAATGTGGTAGAAATATCCATGCCACATATCCTTCTTCTTTAAACTCTTGAGATTGTTTCAGAATGACTACTTGATTAGAGTAATAAAAAAGATAACAATCTAGATATGTCATACTTACCTTGCCTTCAATAAATGAATTCCTGGCCAGGGTATTCAAGAACTGCAATTAGGTAGTATGTATTTATTTTATATTATGTTTCGTGTTCTTAACATCTCTTTAATTTTCATTACTTGGTGTCTCAGATTTTCTCTGAGTATTTCTTTTACATCTTTTCCCTTTCTGCATGTAAAGAGAAAGTTTCAAACATATAAGAGAATATTAAATTGAACATAAGTTTTCATCCTTCTTATCTCTTCCTCATATCCTTAAAGGATTATATAGATGAACTAAACAACAACTACTTTTCTTATAGTAGGAAACAAAAGGTAACTCAAAATAGAAAGTTTGATCTTGACAAGTCTACCTTTTACAAGATAACTAGCATCTTATCTGACCCAAAACATGGACTTAGTTGTTATTTGTTATTGCCTTTGTCCTCTACTACCAAAAGTAGACGGACCAAACTGTGACACTTGTCTTCGTCCTCCACCATCTACTCCACTGGACTGAGGTCCTTGTGGGTTTTGCGGATTATGCCTTGACTATTGGGTCACCTCATTATTTCTCCTTGGATATTGTTGTCTAAAATGTCCTAGATGTCCACATTTATGACAAGCTTGACCCCAACTTGATGACCCCTGCATAGGTGCACTATATTATGGTTGGACTGGTGAAGATTTTGGTTGTTTGTTGCCACTACTCCACTGTTCCTGTGACTGTGTAGTCTTCCTTTTAAGGTCTGTCTCATGTTTCTATATTGTAGACCTTTCTATCCTCCATATAGACTCCACAAATGTGGCAAGCCTCTCCCTACTTTCTAGGGCAGATGCCGGAATGGACATCTCAACATTCAATCCTTTCTCAAAATGTCGAATCTTTTCCTCCTCAGTTGCATCCATCTGGGGATAGAATCATAAAAGTTCCATGAACTTAACCTCATATTCACTTATTGACATGGCTCCCTGTCGTATTTTCTCAAACTGTGAGATCTTTTCATCTAAATAAGTCTTTGGAAAATACTTATTGACAAATTCTCGACAAAATTCCTCCCATCCAACATCTTCATCATTCCTTTTTATTTCTTCTATAGCAAACTAATATCCAACACTACCCTTCAAAAGGTACACAACATGTTTAACTTTGTCAGCATCCGGGATACTAAGGATCTTAAAAGCCTTTTCTAACTCAGTGAGCCAGAGATCAGCATCTGCTGGGTCAGATGTTCCAGCATATTCTATGGCTCCTACATGACGTAGTCACTCAAAGGTCTTACCAGACCCATATCCCTCATTGGTAACTGGTGCCCTGGATGATGGTACCAGCATCCGGTCTATTATATGCGTTGCTGCAGTCATGAATTGCCCAAACCGGGTAGGAAAATCTGGGTTCCTCATCATGACCTCATCAATAGGGGAATTCTCAGGTACTGGTTCCTCCCTTGCCTGATCCCTTGCACCTTCCACTGGTGCAGGAACATTGCTCTTGGCAACGTGTTCCTTGTGTTCTCCAGATATCTTGGAGTTATATATCTTCTTCTGCATAAGCAGAAGGCACTATAAGATACATTGAAGTACACCTATAACAAACTCGATACCTTAGTCCTATGTCTCTGTAGACTCAGTGAACCTAGAGATCTGATACCACTAAATTGTGGCATCCGACTTACAAAAACAAGATCTACTTAAGCAGAAGTGAATCATTTGCAGTGGATTACTGAAAATCACTAAAACTTTAAACCTTTTTCAAAGAGATCCATTCATAGGAAAACTCTTTCAACAAGAACCAATGTATTACATTTACATCTTAGTTCATAAGTTCATATTTTGTACCATATCTTCTCGAGAGTTACAACATCCACTGCCTTGTTAAGAGCTAAACACAGACAGTATAAGACCCTTGAGGCAGCAAGCTAGAATTTCAAAATGATTTACTAAAGGCACTAACTATTAACTCCGAGGACCTGAGAGTACAAAGATGACACATAGGACTTCTATCTACAAGACACGACAGATAGTACACTCAACCTGAACTGTCACTGTTGTCCCTGCTACTGCTGAAGTTCTTCCTCTGCAAGATATTCTCAACCTCCTCCGTGCTTGTCCACCTAAAAATGTTGGATCCCACGGGGGTGAGACAATTGTAAATTGCCCCAGCGAGAGATATAACTCTCCGCCAGAAACATTATTATTGCAGTTTAATGATATAAAATTGGGCAGAGGATAAGTAGTTTAAAGCATTCTCAACTTTTCAAAGCATTGCAACTATTTATGATAGCGCAATAGATCATCTATTCTCTTATTAAGGAATATGAAAAACATGTACATCCTTTATCCATCATATTATACCATCATGTCAAACTTCTCTTGTAACACTCATTATATTGACATGTCACCCATGAAACATTCTTGTTTCAATCTATTGGCCTTAGCCAATCTGCTAAATAGGTAAGGAATTATATCCACCATGTACTCATATATCATCAATACATGCATTGGGTTATTACCAATCCGGTATCATCAACACAAGTATTGGGTTAGTACCAATACTGTGTCATCATTTCAAGTATTGGACTATGCCAATCTTATATAACCATTCCAGGTAGTGGACTATGTCAATCCTGTGCAACTATTCTAGGTATTGATCTATGTCAATCCTGTGCAACTATTCCATGTATTGATCTATGTTAATCCCGTGCAACTATTCTAGGTATTGATCTATGTCAATCCTGTGCAACTATTCCAGGTATTGATCTATATCAATCATGTGCAACTATTCCAGTTATTGATCTATGTCAATCCTATGCAACTATTCCAAGTATTGGGTTATTACCAATCATGTGCAGTTATTCCAGGTATTGGGTTGTTACCAATCTTGTGTTATTATTCCAGGTATTGGAATTTAACCAATTCTGTGTTATTATTATAGGTATTGGGATTTAACCAATCCTGTGCATCTATTCCAGGTATTGAACTATGTCAATCCTATGACATTATTCCAGGTATTGGGATTTAACCAATTCTGTGTTATTATTCCAGGTATTGGGATTTAACCAATCCTGTGCATCTATTCCAGGTATTGAACTATGTCAATCCTGTGACATTATTCCAGGTATTGGGATTTAACCAATCCAGTTTTATTATTCCAAGTATTGGGATTTAACAAATCATGTGCATCTATTCCAAGTATTGAACTATGTCAATCCTGTGACATTATTCCAGGTATTGGGATTTAACCAATCCTATGTTATTATTCCAGGTATTGGGATTTAACCAATCCTGTGCATCTATTCTAGGTATTGAACTATGTCAATCCTGTGACATATTCTAGGTATTGGGATTTAACAAATCCTATGTTATTATTCCAGGTATTGGGATTTAACCAATCCTGTGCATCTATTCCAGGTATTGAACTATGTCAATCCTGTGACATTATTCCAGGTATTGAATTATGTCAATCCTGTGCATTGGTTTATTATGAACATTATCATCCCTTACAAGAGACTTTCATAATCATCTTGATACCTCTCATTAGGTATCAACTTGCTCATGTGATTCTCAAGCCCATTAAAACATCTTGTTACCTCTCACTAGGCAACAACCCTTCTCATGGCTCACAAGGCCCATAAAACACCTTGTCACCTATCATTAGGCAACATCTAATCATATGGCTCACAAGACTATTACATATCTTGAGAATTCAATCATGTTTATTATTTTTTACATTTATCATTAAAAGATTATCAGTACAAGGTATGAGTTCATTTATCATCCTTATCATGGTATGATTACATCATACTCATTAGTTTGGCTTAACCCCATTCTCAAGGTATATCAGCCTATACTTATCCAAGTATATCAAACTCATTACATTTCATTGTAATAGTTTACATAACACACTTCATGTGCTTCTTATCCAAGTATATTGGATTTGAGGTTCATCAAGGTATATCAACCCTGGAATGCTAAAAGTGATATCTATCATATTTCGATGTATCACTTTCCTCATTACTTCCAACTTTCTTTATTTATCAGCTTATCTTGGATTAAAGTATTTCCCATCTTAATCCTTTCATCCACTAACCTATCACCCTTATAATGAAGTGCATAGGTCACACATAAGAATGATCCAACTATCTTTAATGATATGGACTCGTTTCAAGTTAATGCATTGCTTACCATAAGGTTGTCTATAATCAATCACCTTAGGTATTTCCCCCATCAATGTATTAGTTACCTTTCCATTATTACGATTAGGGTCTCCCAAACCATCACCCTTTATTAGGGTTTGGGGTTTCACATGATATCATACTTCATTAGGGTTACGATTGCATATAGCATCACCCTTCATTAGGCTTTCACATCACATGGCCTATACTTAGGGTTTACTATTCATCCCAACTAGGGTTTCTCATGGCATTACCCTCAATTAGGGTTTCTCATGGGATCAACCTCAATTAGGGTTTCTCATGGAATCAACTTCAATTAGGGATTTTCATTTCACATCAATTGGAGATACTCATCCCAATTAGGGTTTCACTCTCCATTCTCATAATTGGGGTTTTAATATTATGTTACCCTGAATTAAGGTTAGGGTTCACTAACCTTATGGATTAGGGTTTCATGATATCTTTATTAAGGATCATAACCTAATCACCACATGATCAATACTCATGTAGGAATTCCTTTCCATCATCCTCTCAAATTGATTGGGTTATATCAACCCTTCAATCAAGTACATACAACTATGGTTAACATAGTGTACTAAGACATTACTTTCATAACCTTCTAGGGTTAATTAATCTAAAGGTACTGATCATCTAGGTACTTTAGGGTTTCAACTTTTATACCTAACCTTAATAATCATCATTGTATCAATGGATCAATCATCATATTAATTCAAAAATATTTGATCACATTGGACTTCCAATCTCATGAGGTATCCAATTGAATTGACCAGTTGAATCTTCAATTACATTATGTGTCCAAGTGGATTGACCAATTGAGTCTTCAATTACATTAGGTATCCAAAAGGATTAAACAAGTTGAACCTCAAATGGTTTTGATTATTTAGACCCTAAACGGTCTTTGTCTCTCAAAGTTCAAACGGTTTGAAATTGTTTGGGCACATTGCCCTTGAAACCGTTTACACAAGATTGCATTGAAATCAAATGAGTTGGGGTCTCCAAATGGTTTGGGGCCGTTTGGATTCAAACGATCTTGAGACTGTTTGGTCCCAAACGGTCTTGAGACCGTTTGGACCCCGTTTGGACTCAAACGGTCTTGAGACCGTTTGGTCCAAACCTCCTCAAAACCGAATGGACTAAAAGGGTCCATCAACACTTAACCAATTCATGGTTTCAATCAATGAACCGATTATCAGCTGGATCCCTGATTCCTTTTTCAATTGAACCATTGAATCACCCCTCAATTAGACTATCAATCAAGATTTTGAATCCAATTAAACTAGGGTTTATACTCAAGAACCCATCAATTAGGGTTTGGAAATCAAGGAACCATCATTGGTTATCATTGTGGAACTAATCCAATTGAAACCGATGAACCACCCTCAAATTATAAAGTGACCTGACCTCAAACGGTCTTGAGGTCGTTTGTATAACCTCCAAACGGTCTTGAGACCATTTGCCTCATCCTATCCTTGGATTTTGGGAAATTTCATTAGGGTTTAGATCATTAGTTTGGTCATCAAATCAACACTTAATTGCATTTCAATTTGGTACCTTTGGACCTTCAATTACTCATCCATACTTAACCCTAGACCTCCAAACGGTCTTGGGTGACCCCCAAACGGTGTTGAGACCATTTGGGGTGATCTCCAAACGGTTTTGAAACCGTTTGGGCTAATCAACCCAAAACATCAACTTAATCAATTGCAATTTCAGCACTTAGCTGATTAGGGTTTCTATTTGAAAGATTGTCCATATGTTAAATTAATCAATTGGAGCCATTGGATCATCATCCAACACATACTAGGGTTCATACCTCAAATGGTCAACCCATCCAAACGGTCAACTTTTCTAAACGGTTTGGAGTCCAAACCTCCAAACGGTTTGGTGAAACCGTTTGGACCAAACCATTGAAACTGTTTGCCATAGATATTTGGGGAGGTGTGTACTTATGATGATTTCATCATCATCGAGCTCTAAACCCACGAAACTTGCTGTGATTTCATGGTGGTTTCATCAATCAACCAAATAATATTTTGAGAATGAATAAAGGATCACCAATTGATAAGGAAGTAAATGCAATAACAAAATTAAGGGTTCAAGTTATAAAACCCGCCTCCAATTGAGCTCCAAAGCTTCAAGCTCACGTCAAAAATGGTGGAAACAACTCCTTTCACTATCCCAAGGTTTGTCCTCAAGCTTTGAGTGAAAAGGAATGGTTAGAATTGAAGAGGAGATCGAGATAAGAAGAAAGCATGCATTGATTTTCGATTTTCACCATGGATTCAAGGTGAAAGGAGGTCAATAAGATTACCCACAGGTTGGGGGTCGTCCTCCTGATCCTCCAAAGCTACTTTGGTCGTTTGCAAGCAAGCGAAAGAAGGGGATTCTGAAAAAGCCATTGATTTGGCTTGTAAAGGGTGCTTTTACAAGAAAATCAATGACAGAGAAAATGTTTTTATAAAAATATTTTAATTCCAAAATTGTTGCCACCACTTCCCCCTTGGTTTCTTGCATGCAAAGGCATATCTATCCCCACCGAGCTCCCTTCCATTATCCATGAATTAAGGGAAAAGAAATTAAGCACCTTAACTCTTATAATAGTAATATCCATATTTGAGTGTAAATTATTTTTCTTATAATAAGGTGAGTGGAGTTTTCACCTCCTTAGGATATTTTCGTGGCCTAGAAAAGGCACAAAGGTGCTCACAGTTTAACAAATCCAACCATCTCGTTTTTGGTTGAATGTCATTCAATTATTATATTTATTTTTGCATTAATTTGAAATAAAGTTCCATTTATGTTTAAATCTTGATTATTTTAATATCAAGATTCTCTCTGCTTCAAAGAGATACAAATGAGATGCCCCTCTCATTTTCTTTGCTCTATATGATTCCAAGAAACATTAGGGCTATTTTGAAGTGGTAATTTGCATATTGAACCCTAGGTTTTGGGTAAATTGCACATTACACCAAAACTAGGTTTTAATGCACAAACATTGCTTTATCAGCTCTTTCTTGGTACTCAGGCTACCATAAGCCATACCTCTGCATCATCTTCATTCTCATGATGCTTCAACACATGAGGAACATCTTATCATGTAACATTTTCAATTTAACCCCTCAACGTGGGTAATTTGCACTTAGTCCAAAATAAGAAAAATAAAGTTTCAACGTTATTGGAAAAGGACTAAAATTGAAACATAAGTTCCTCTTGAGCCTTAATTACTTTTCAAGAAGTAAGAGCAAGCTTATAATTAACTTTATTAAGCAAAACACCTAGGGTTGAGGCATAACCCAGCTCATGGATGTTACAAATCATAAACCCCTAACAAGGATTTCGTCCCTGAAATCTCAGATAAAAGGAGACAAATATTATTCATTCGTGATATCATCAAGTCTCCACATAACATCTCGTTGTTATTGCGACACCACAGAACTTTGATCAATGCAAAGTTCTTTTACACAAAAATCCCATGTAATCAAACAAATAGGATACATGCTTCACTATCCTTTCATTATCGACTGTGTAGTTAATTCTGGGTCAGGTAACACTTTTCTCACTTAGATAGAGGTTGTTTGTTAATCTAATTTGATAAACTTTTATTGCAGTATTTTTTTTACAACTATTCCTTCAAGTAGATCATTCTCATCAATGTTATGTTTATGCAAAGAATAAACCACTAACATATGATGTCCATACTACATTAGGTAACTGGACTGATTCCACAGTTAACCATTCCATGTAACTATCATAAGATAGCCTGATATTTCTCAGATACCAGAATCCCTTACCTTAGTATCTAACACATGTGTTAATAACACATCACATCCTTATTTTTGTTTATAAGTTGATTTATGATTAAATCAACTTCATCGTATATCAATTAGAATGTGGTAGAAATATCGATGCCACATCTCCTTCTTCTTTAAACTCTTGAGATTGTTTCAGAATGACTACATGATCAGAGTAATCAAAAAGATAACAATCTAGATATGTCATACTTACCTTGCCTTCAATAAATAAATACCTGGCCAAGGTATTCAAGAACTGAAATTAGGTAGTATGTATTTATGTTAGATTATGTTCCATGTTCTTAACATCTCTTTGATTTTCATTACTTGGTATCTCAGATTTTCTCTGAGTGTTTCATTTACATCTTTTCCCTTTCTGCATGTAAAGAGAAATTTTCAAACATATAAGAGAATATTTAACTGAACATAAGTTTTCATCCTTCTTATGTCTTCCTCATATCCTTAAAGGATTATACAGATGAACCTACTTTTCTTATAGTAGGAAACATAAGGTAACTCAAAATAGAAAGTTCTATCTTTACAAGTCTACCTTTTACAAGATAACTAGAATCTTATCTGACCCAATACACGGACTTAGTTGTTATTTGTTATTGCCTTTGTCCTCTACTACCAGAAGTAGATGGACCAAACTGTGACACTTGTCTTTGTCCTCCACCATCTGCTCCATTAGACTGAGGTCCTTGTGGGTTTTGCAGATTATGCCTTGACTGTTGGGTCACCTCACTATTTCTCCTTGGATATTGTTGTCTAAAATGTCCTAGATGTCCACATTTATGACAAGCTCAACCCCAACTTGATGACACCTGCATAGGTGCACTATATATGGTTGGACTGGTGAAGAATTTGGTTGTTTGTTGCCACTGCTCCACTGTTCCCGTGACTGTGTAGTCTTCCTTTTAAGGTCTGTCTCATGTTTCTTTATTGTAGACCTTTCTATCCTCTATATAGACTCCACAATTGTGGCAAACCTCTCCCTACTTTCTAGGGCAGATTCCGGAATGGACATCTCAACATTCAATCCTTTCTCCAAATGTCAAATCTTTTCCTCCTCAGTAGCAGCCATCTGGGGACAGAATCATAAAAGTTTCTTGAACTTAACCTCATATTCACTTATTGACATGGCTCCCTGTCATATTTTCTCAAACTGTGAGATCTTTTCATCTAAATAAGTCTTTATAAAATACTTATTGACAAATTCTCGACAAAATTCCTCCCGTCCAACCTCTTCATCATTCCTTTTTATTTCTTCTATAGCCTGCCAATGTCCAGCACTACCCTTCAAAAGATACACAGCATGTTTAACTTTGTCAGCATCAGGGATACTAAGGATCTTAAAAGCCTTTTCAAACTCAGTGAGCCAGAGATCAACATCTGTTGGGTCAGATGTTCCAACATATTCTATGGCTCCTATATGACATAGTCGCTCAAAGGTCTTACCAGACCCATATCCCTCATTGGGAACTGGTGCCCTGGATGGTGGTACCGGCATCCAGTCTATTATATGTGTTGCTGCAGTCATGAATTACCCAAAGAGGTTAGGAAAATCTGGGTTCCTCATCATGATCTCATCAACAGGGGAATTCTCAGGCATTGGTACCTCCCTTGCCTGATCCCTTGCACCTTCCACTGGTGCAACAATATTGCTCTTGGCAACGTATTACTCGTGTTCTCCAGATATCTTGGAGTTATATATCTTCTTCTGCATAAGCAAAAGGCACTATAAGATACACTGAAGTACACTTAGAACAGACTCGATACCTTAGTCCTATGTCTCTGTAGAATCGGTGAACCTAGAGCTCTGATACCACTAAATTGTGGCATCCAACTTACAAAAACAAGGTTTACTTAAGCGGACGCGAATCATTTGCAGCGGATTACTGAAAATCACTAAAAATTAAAACCTTTTTCAAAGAGATCCAATCATAGGAAAACGCTTTCAACAAGAACCAATGTATTACCTTTACATCCTGGTTCATAAGTACATATTTTGTACCATCTCTTCTCGAGAGTTACAACATCCACTACCTTGTTAAGAGCTAAACACAGACAATATAAGAACCTCGAGGCATCAAGGCAGAATTTCAAAATGATTTACTAAAAGTACTAACTATTAACTCTGAGGACCTGAGAGTACAAAGACGACACATAGGACTTCTATCTACAAGACACGACAGACAGTACACTCAACCTAAACTGTCACTATTGTCCCTGCTGCTGCTGAAGTTCTTCCTCTGCAAGATATTCTCAACATCCTCCGTGCTTGTCCACCTAAAAATGTTGTATCCCACGGGGGTGAGACAATTGTAAATTGCCCCAGCGAGAGATATAACTCTCCGCCAGAAACATTATTATTGTAGTTTAATGATATAAAATTGGGCAGAGGATAAGTAGTTTAAAGCATTCTCAACTTTTTAAAGCACTGCAACTATTTATGATAGAGCAATAGATCATCTATTCTCTTATTAAGGAATACGAAAAACATGTACATCCTTTATCCATCATATTATACCATCATGTCAAACTTCTCTTGTGACACTCATTATCTTGACATGTCACCCATGAAACATTCTTGTTTCAATCTATTGGCCTTAACCAATCTGCTAAATAGGCAAGGAATTATATCCACCATGTACTCATATATCATCAATACATGCATTGGGTTATTACCAATCTGGTATCATCAACACAGTTATTGGGTTAGTACCAATACTGTGTCATCATTTCAAGTATTGGACTATGCCAATCTTATATAACCATTCCAGGTAGTGGACTATGTCAATCCTATGCAACTATTCCAGGTATTGATCTATGTCAATCCTATGCAACTATTCCAGGTATTGATCTATGTTAATCCCGTGCAACTATTCCAGGTATTGATCTATGTCAATCCTATGCAACTATTCCAGGTATTGATCTGTGTCAATCATGTACAACTATTCTAGGTATTGGATTATTACCAATCATGTGCAGTTATTCCAGGTATTGGGTTGTTACCAATCTTGTGTTATTATTCCAGGTATTGGAATTTAACCAATCCTGTGTTATTATTCCAGGTATTGGGATTTAACCAATCATGTGCATCTATTCCAGGTATTGAACTATGTCAATCTTGTGACATTATTCCAGGTATTGGGATTTAACCAATCCTGTGTTATTATTCTAGGTATTGGGATTTAACCAATCTTGTGCATCTATTCCAGGTATTGAACTATGTCAATCCTGTGACATTATTCTAGGTATTGGGATTTAACCAATCCTGTGTTATTATTCTAGGTATTGGGATTTAACCAATCATGTGCATCTATTCCAGGTATTGAACCATGTCAATCCTGTGACATTATTCTAGGTATTTGGATTTAACCAATCCTATGTTATTATTCCAAGTATTGGGATTTAACCAATCTTGTGCATCTATTCCAGGTATTGAACTATGTCAATCTTGTGACATTATTCCAGGTATTGAATTATGTCAATCCTGTGCATTGGTTTATTATGAACATTATCATCCCTCACAAGAGACTTTCATAATAATCTTGATACCCCTCACTAGGTATCAACTTGCTCATGTGATTCTCAAGCCCATTAAAACATCTTGTTACCTCTCACTAGGCAACAACCCTTCTCATGGCTCACATGGCCCATAAAACACCTTGTCAGCTATCATTAGGAAACATCTAATCATATGGCTCACATGGCTATTACATATCCAGAGCATTCAATCATGTTTATTATTTTTAACATTTATCATCAAATGATTATCAGTACAAGGTATGTGTTCATTTCTCATCCTTATCATGGTATGATTACATGATACTCATTAGTCTAGCTTAACCCCATTCTCAAGGTATATTAGCCTTTACTTATCCAGGTATATCAAACTCATTATATTTCATTGTAATAGTTTACATAACACACTTAATGTGTTTCTTATCCAAGTATATTGGATTTGAGGTGCATCAAGGTATATCAACCCTCGAATGCTAAAAGTGATATCTATCATATTTTGATGTATCACTTTCCTCATTACTTCCAACTTCCTTGATTTATCAGCTTATCTTGGATTAAGGTATTTCCCATCTTAATCCTTTCATCCACTAACCTATCACTCTTATCATGAAGTGCATAGGTCACACATAAGAATGATCCAACTATCTTTAATGATATGGACTCGTTTCAAGTTAATGCATTGCTTACCATAAGGTTGTCTATAATCAATCACCTTAGGTATTTCCCCCATCAATGTATTAGTTAACTTTCCATTATTAGGATTAGGGTCTCCCGAACCATCACCCTTTATTAGGGTTTGGGGTTTCACATGCTATCATACTTCATTAGGGTTAGGATTGCATATAGCATCATCCTTCATTAGGCTTTCACATCACATGGCCTATACTTAGGGTTTACTATTCATCCCAACTAGGGTTTCTCATGGCATTACCCTCAATTAGGGTTTCTCATGGAATCAAACTCAATTAGGGTTTCTCATGGAATCAACCTCAATTAGGAAATCTCATTTCACATCAATTGGAGATACTCATCCCAATTAGGATTTCACTCTCCATTCTCATAATTGGGGTTTAATATTATGTTACCTTGAATTAAGTTTAGGGTTCATTAACCTTCTAGATTAGGGTTTCATGATCTCTTTATTAAGGATCATAGCCTAATCACCACATGATCAATGCTCATGTAGGAATTCCTTTCCATCATCCTCTCAACTTGATTGGGTTACATCAACCCTTCAATCAAGTACATACAACTATGGTTAACATAGTGTACTAAGACATTACTTTCATAACCTTCTAGGGTTAATTAATCTGAAGGTACTGATCATCTAGGTACTTTAGGGTTTCAACCTTTATACCTAACATTAATAATCATCATTGGATCAATGGTTCAATCATCATCTTAATTAAAAAAGATTTGATCACATTGGACTTCCAATCTCATGAGGTATCCAATTGAATTGACCAGTTGAATCTTCAATTACATTATGTGTCCAAGTGGATTGACCAATTGAGTCTTCAATTACATTAGGTATCCAAAAGGATAACCAAGTTGAACCTCAAATGATTTTGATTATTGAGACCCTAAACGGTCTTGATCTCTCAAAGTTCAAACGGTTTGAAACCGTTTGGGAACATTGCCCTTGAAACCGTTTAGGAAAGATTGCATTGAAACTGAATGAACTTGGGTTCCTAAACGGTTTGGGACTGTTTGGACTCAAACAGTCTTGAGACCATTTGGTCCCAAATGGTCTTGAGACCGTTTGGACTCAAACGGTCTTGAGACCGTTTGGTCCAAACCTCCTCAAAACCGAATGGACCAAAAGGGTCCATCAACACTTAACCAATTCATGGTTTCAATCAATGAACCGATTACCAATTGGATCCTTGATTCCTTTATCAATTGAACCATTGAATCACCCCTCAATTAGACTATCAATCAGGGTTTTGAACCCAATTGAACTAGGGTATATACTCGAGAACCTATCAATTTGGGTTTGGAAATCGAGGAACCATCATTGGTTATCATTGTGGAACTAATCCAATTGAAACCGATGAACCACCCTCAAATTATAAAGTGACCTGACCTCAAACGGTCTTGAGGTCATTTGGATGACCTCCTAACGGTCTTGAGACCATTTGCCTCATCCTATCCTTGGATTTTTTGAAATTTCTTTAGGGTTTAGATCATTAGTTTGATCATCAAATCAGCACTTAATTGCATTTCAATATGGTACCTTTGGACCTTTAATTACTCATCCATACTTAACTCTAGACCTCCAAACGGTCTTGGGTGACCCCCAAACGGTCTTGAGACCATTTGGGGTGACCTCCAAATGGGTTTGAAACGGTTTGGGCTAATCAACCCAAAACATCAACTTAATCAATTGCAATTTCAGCACTTAGCCGATTAGGGTTTCTATTTGAAGGATTGTCCATATGTTAAATTAATCAATTGGAGCCATTGGATCATCATCCAACACATAATATGGTTCAGACCTCAAATGGTCAACCCATCTAAATGGCCAACCTTTCTAAATGGTTTGGAGTCCAAACCTCCAAACGGTTTGGTGAAACCGTTTGGGCCAAACCATTGAAACTATTTGCCATAGATATTTGGGGAGGTGTGTGCTTATGATGATGTCATAATCATCAAGCTATAAACCCAAGAAACTTTCTATGATTTCATCAATCAACCAAAGAATATTTTGAGAATGAATAAAGGATCACCAATTGATAAGGAATTGAATGCAATAACAAAATTAAGGGTTCAAGTTATAAAACCCACCTCCAATTGAGCTCCAAAGTTTCAAGCTCACGTCAAAATGGTGGAAGAAACTCCTTTCACTATCCCAAGGCTCGTCCTCAAGCTTTGAGTGAAAAGAAATGGTTAGAATTGAAGAGGGGATCGCGATAAGAAGAAATCATATATTGATTTTTTATTTTCACCATGGATTCAAGGTGAAAGGAGGTCAAGAAGCATACCAACAGGTTGGGGGTCGTCCACCTGATCCTCCAAAGCTCCTTTGGTCGTTTGCAAGCAAGGGGAAGAAGTGTATTCCGAAAAAGCCTTTGATTTGGCTTGTAAAGGGTGCTTTTATAAGAAAATCAATGAGAGAGAAAATGTTTTTATAAAAATCTTTTAATTCCAAAATTTTTGCCAACACTTCCCCCTTGGTTTCTTACATGAAAAGGCATCTCTATCCCCACTGAGATCCCTTCCATTATCCATGAATTAAGGGAAAAGAAATTAAGCACCTTAACCCTTAAAATAGTAATATCCATATTTGAGTGGAAATTCTTTTTCTTATAATAAGGTGAGTGGAGTTTTCACCTCCTTAGGATATTTTCGTGGCCTAGAAAAGGTAAAAAGGTTCTCACACTTTAAAAAATCCAACCATCTCGTTTTTGGTTTAAGGGCCTTCAATTATTATATTTATTTTTGCATTAATTTGAAATAAAGTTCCATTTATGCTTAAATCTTGATTATTTTAATATCAAGATTCTCTCTCCTCCAAATAGATACAAATGAGACGCCCCTCTCATTTTATTTGATATATATGATGCCAAGAAACATTAGGGACTATTTTTAAGTGGTAATTTGCATATTGAACCCTAGGGTTTGGGTAAATTGCACATTACACCAAAACTAGGTTTTAATGCACAAACATTGCTTTATCAGCTCTTTCTTGGTACTCAAGCTACCATAAGCCATACCTCGGAATCATCTTCATTCTCATGATGCTTCAACACATGAGGAACATCTTATCATGTAAAATTTGCAATTTAACCCCTCAACTTGGGTAATTTGCACTTTAGTTCAAAACAAGCAAAACAATGTTTCAACATTATTTGAAAAGGACTAAAATTGAAACATAAGTTCCTCTTGAGCATTAATTACTTTTCAAGAAGTAATAGCAAACTTATAATTAACTTTATTAAGGAAAACACCTAGGGTTGAGGCATAACCCATGTCAGGGATGTTACATGCGCGATTCATACGTACCCTATCCTCTGTGTTGTCCCTACAGTGCACCTGGATGCTACCTTCATTATAGTAGATCCATGTTAAACCCCTCATGATCCTACCTAATAGGTGAATCAATTTCTAGGGGTGAGTAACATGGCACTACTTAACTCATGGTGCGTTAAAGAGTTGCATGGCACTACACATAGGTATCCGAATCCCTAACTCTTGATAACCTAGACCTTGCTCTAGGTTACCTTTTTTAGCCTTTGCAAAGCCACAGAGGAGGACCCAGATCTAAGTGAGTTATATATATATTTATAGTGATAATCATAGTCACTTTATAGTTGCATGAAATAAAAGTCATCCAAGCAGTTATTTTTAGGAAACTGATAAAAACGTTCGGGAATCATCGTGAAACTAAAGCAATTAACCATAAGCATAACCACATACCAGTCAGGATGATTTGAGATAGAATAATCCAATCAAGAAATCCAAATAGGCAAGCAAGCACATTATGAGATCCTAAAATATGCATACAATTTCCTATTATTAATCATGCCATCAAGATCTATTAAATCTAGCTCGTGTCCTAGGGTTTCTAGTCCACTTTTAGGGTTTCCATTGCAATTAGGGTTTCCCTTCATCTTTTACTATTTTAAACAGTTACTCACAAACCCTAATTATCTCATCTATTCTTCATGAAAGATACAAAGGTTATCTTTTAACAAAAAATAACCCTGATATCAGAAAAAGCATAATTAACCATCAATTAAGTCCATTAAGCCTCTTTTACATTAAAGCCACCATTTTTATCCTTTTAATCCATGACAAGATCATTATGCTAATTTATCATCAATTCATAGTTCATTATGGTCTAATTCACATATGAACTCAATTTGTCATTAATTCTACCTTTATCCATTAGAAAACCCTAATTACTACATTAAGGGTATTTAACCACAATTAGGAACTTTTATACTCGAAATAGATTAGAATTATTATATCTAAACTTTAATCATGAAATTGAACAATTAAAGCCATTAAGAGTCACATTTACTAATATTAGGGTTTCAAGGCCCATTAAAACATATTTATGCACACGAAACTCTAAATTAAACGAATTACATGCAAAGTTCATCCTTTTGGTTCTTAGTGTACCTTTTTACAATTAACAAGTTAATATCAACTTTAATCATCCATTAACTTCAACTAAATACATTAATCATCTCCAAATAGGGTTTCTTAATCTTTAATTCATTAAAGTTGATAACTTAGACTATTTTTCAAATAGCAATAGGAATTAGCCTCTAAAACCATTTTTAATGAATTCCTCTCATTTTTCTAAGCAATTTTCATATTTTATGTGTATCCATCCAAACTATTTTAATGAATTCCTCTCATCTTTCGGAGCAATTTTCATATTTTATGTGTATCCATCCAAGCTACCAATATTTAAATACGATTTTTGCAAGATATTACTTACCAGAGCCAATCAGAGAGCGCCAAGTGTCCCTTCCATGCAACATATCTCAGCTTGCTTGAAAAAATTTTGAGATGACATCTTTGCCCTTGGTTAAGTAGGTCAGCTCTTCAGCCCGTGGAGGGCAAATCCGTCCAACGCGCCCTGGTTCATCTTCTACCTTGCTCTGACGGTCTGCTGCCACCCTTGTCATGGTTGGGTGCAGCTCCTCTCCTCCTCTGGACCCCGACGGTGACCGACATTCATTCCTTTCTCTTAGACACCCCCCGCCGCACCTACATGTGCCCTAGACTGTTTCTAAGGAGTTGAAAAATGGGATGGGCAGACCTACAACTCGGCCGCCCTATGTAGCTGTGCCATTGCGGCCACGACCAACTAGGGTGAGGGGATGCTCACCTAAGCACCCCATGCTATCGTGGAAGTTGCAAGCCTCCCTCGCAACTCCTTCCCAGACCCTTATTACTCCAGGTTAAGGCTACACTCAAGGGTTAGGGTTTGAAGATGAAACAAGAAAGAACAAGGGAGAAGGATGTACATAATCCTCTTGGATTCGACCAAGGCTGCTATCCCTTCTATAGGGGAGGGTATCCACACCCCAGACTGCTTTCCCATGAAGCAACCAAGTCCTTTTCCAACTTGGAACCCTATTCCTTCATGAAGAAGAAATCTTCTCTCTCTAAAAAGAAACTCTTTGATATTCTTTACTCCTTAGATATTAGAATTTCGAAAATCACCTCTTTTATTTTCTTAGTACTTGCCCTTTAATCCATTGACACGAAATTAGGTTTTCCTTTAGTAGAAAATGCCACCTCTTTAACAAAACCACAAAATTCCTTAATAATGTATCACATTAACCTCTTATTTTTCATTATTGGTATTTTCTCTTTCTTTCTTCTCCATTAGGGCTCCTTCGACCCCAAGAAACTCTAATATTTCGAAATTCCTTTTTAGTGGATACTCATTATCCTTCTAGATGCATCTATATTCATTATCTCTCATTATCTTGTTTATTTCTTGTTAAAATATCTCTTTTTGAGTATTTCTCTTTATCTTTCTTTTTATTTTCCTCATTGGCACTCCTTTTAACATTAGGAATCTTTGGGATAAGAAAATCTACCAAGGATAACTCAATTATACTTCTTTTCACTTATTTCCCACATTTTATCATTGTTTTCAATTTCTTTCTTAATAAAGAAATATTTAATTGATCGTTTCTTTTCTTATTGCATTCTCTTTGAATCTTTGGACTCCTTGGAACCCAAGAGGCACGAAATATAACTTTGGATTACATTCTTTTTCCATCTAGAGGTTTCTACATTTTTCTTTTCTCCATTTCTTATTAATAATGGAATTCCTTTTGTCTTTTCCTTATTATTGGGCCCAATAGCCAATAAAGCCCACAAAACAACCAACAAGGCTATTGTAAACGAAACTCATTTATCCAAGACAAATTATATCATTACTTGTCCAATATCTTTAATATGAGAAATTACATTTCTCACCAAATGAGCCCAAAAGTTGGGGTTGTAACATCCTTCCCCTCTTATAGGAATTTTGCTCTCAAAATTGCAACAAGCAAACAAACAATTCATGATAAGACTTTTACATGTCCATCATTGGCCCCTATGTGGCTTTTCCCTATCCATGGTGCTCCCAAAGATCCCTTATCATCACATATTCCTTTCTTTGAGTTCTTTCACCTTGGCATCTATAAACCTCATAGGTGACTCAGGTCATTTCAGCCTCCCTTGGGGCTCACTAGGTTCATTGCTCTGCACATGGTCCGGGTACCTGGCATAGTGCTCTAAATTGGACACTTGGAACTCATCACAGATCACATTATCCTGAGGGTAAGGGTAAAACTTAAACTTCTCCACCAGACCATGTCAAAAGAGCCCATGCATCAAGGACTCAACTCTCTTAGCTATAACTTAGAGGGGTCGGATTTTCATGTCACATATTCCCCCACAGTGAACTACATGTCAGTCTACTTTGCATTAACTTACAACTCATGTCATCCCTGGGCTCCTTTCAGCCATTGCACGATCAAAGCGACTTCATCAACACACACTGTGGTCCTTTCTTGACCTTCGTGAGGTCCCTTCGCCAACATCATCTTACTGAAGTGGTGACCGACACAACCTCCTTTGCAGAGCTTCTTTACATCTTGATACTGGCTATGGTGGTTATCATCACATCTTACAAAGGACAAAAACTGTCTCTATGTATCACCCTGAATGAGCACACATGCTCTCATCAGACCCTCTAGTCTGGATCGTACTAACCATTTGTTAGGGGTGATAAATAGTACTAACATCAAGTTCTTCATGTACCTACTTCCACCTTATGGAAGTGAACCTATAGGTCATACTCAAGAACTTTTGAACTCGCATCCTGGTGTAGTCAAACCATCTCTCTCATATGAAGTTCAACTGTATTTATCCCTTGATAGTACTCTTTCTTTCTCATGTCATCTAGGTAAGGAGATCTATCCTAACCCATATTGAATCTTGACCTTCCTTGGTCTAGGGGAAACTTCAACATCCATAGTGATGAACTCCCTTTCTCTCTCGGGGATACTTTATCCTTTATATCAATGTATTGGGTTACCGATGCTCACCCTTCACCTCCTGGCTTGCATGGAAACATACCCCATGCAACTTCATCTTAGGTATCCAAAGTACTACTGTCACTTATTATCTTGGTAGTACCATGGTATATGGTGATCTTAAATCATGATCTCATGTATTGTCATGATTCCTTAAGATCAATTCCTCGGAAGCCCTAAACCACTCTAATCAGGGTTTCATCACCTTCCTTTTCAGAGAAGTACATCTGAGGTTCTACAACCATCCTTTCATTGCATCAAGGACTAGGATGGCTAACCAAACAACCATTAACTTGATCAACCGATATTGTTACATCTGAGTGTTAGCCAAACTTATCTCTTTTTCCAACTAAGAGTTAACCTAACAACCTCTTCTAGCCTCCATTTAAACTAGGAAGTTGTATCTCAACCAGAGCATCCATTACCACTTCACATCCTTAGGTATTAGGTAACGTTGAAGACATACACCTCCTTGTATTTCACTTATTATCTCATCTCATCTCTAATTCTATCTTCATCAAGAAAACTCTGAGCTTATTCTCTTAGTTTCTCGAACTCAAACTTGTATAACTCAAACTCATGATAAAAACATCCTCATCAGATGACTACCATGTTTCTCTTAATGTATGTAAACCATCCATGTATCATGTTCTCTACCAGGGTATGTTATCATCTCTATTCTCATACCTCATGGCAACGTTCCACTTCACATCACCTTTTATCCTTGGTCTATGGCATGCATATTGTCCTTTCTCTCACTCCCATAACAAGAGGAAATTAGCATTTGGTTGCAGTCCAAATATAGAGTTCTTCATGTTTCAAGAGTAGAGATGATACATCCCACCTTGCCAGTATACCTTTAAATCTAAGTTGAAACGTGCCACATATGTCTCTACATCACAAACATCTCAATATCAAAGTTACTTCCATGGAAAATTGGTTTCGAACGTACTTGGATCCACACTCGTTCCTTGGTCATCTCCTCTAGGTCTATAGGGTGCCCGCACTTTTGGGGTCATCCCTCTTCCCTCATGCATCCAGAGAGTGCCCTACTCATCTGCCCTTTGGGTCCCATTAGTTCATGAAGGTGATCAATCTCTCAACCCATGGCGCTCAGACAATGATAGTTGTTGCCTCCCGACCCTATGGTCTTGTGCAACTAGGGAATTAGGCAACTCCTACTTCCATCGGTCTTATCCCTACCTGACCCTAGGATAGATTTATGATTCTATTATAGTACATGTCCAACATAGAACCTTACCCAAGCCTTCATCATCTCTTTCTCTGCATTCATGGGCTGACTTCCATCCTTTCATAGGGGACATGGCAACCTGCCTACCTTGGTCAGACCCCATACTGGTTACCTCTATGGTAAGACATATACATGCACTTAGAGATGGTTATATATGGGTCTACAGGTTCATTCTCATACCATGTACTTTTCACTTAGCTTCTCAAGATCTTATGAGACCTCTTTAGGTTACCTTAAAACCAACAAGACTGGTATATACCCTACAAGAGGGTCCCTCTCCTAGGATGGGAGGAACTATATCTTGATAACAAAGGTCACGAACGTCCTTATGTAAAGGGTTTCCATCCACATGAGCATGCTTAACCCAACAACTACTAAGGTACAAGCATACCACCTACTAAACCATGCTAGGTCATACTTGTTCTCTTTCCTCAACACTGGCTCAAGATCATACCTTCCCATGTCATCAACTTAGCTGTGAGGGGTTCATCAAACATACCTTAAACTTAAGGGGCTTCCCTTTTCCTCTAAACATGAGGAGTACCATGCTCACATCTATACAAACTCATATCTCATCATGAGCATTAGGTACACCACTTCCCCTCTTAGGAACCCTAGGTTCACTTTTGGGTGTCAAAGTGCATTCTCAACCTCTTAACCACGAATAAAGCATGTATAAGGCATGACATGCACTTCCTATCATCCTTCTACTCGAGCAACACTTTAGAGTTGAGTCCTCCTCAAGGACAATCAACAAGGTACAAGGCCTCACAACCTGTTACTAAACCTCTCCAAGTCTAAGGAACTCTTCTTCTCATCTATACCATAGGTACAGAGGTATCCGTAGACTCATCCTCTCTCTAGGGTTTGGTTCCTCTCATGGAAAACAAGACGTCATCAACCTCCAGGGATCAAGCATGAGGCAACCAAAAACATCCACTTAGGTCGCATCATCCTCAACTCCCCACTTTTCCTCATATCTCGGAGTCTAGGCTTCCAACCTTTTTGCTTGGGTCATGTTCTCTCTCTCTAGAGCTAACTCCACAACCATCCTTATACTAAAGGTCCTCTCTCCATGAAGATGGATCAAGCTCACAAGCATACCTCTACGTGGGTGAAGCCTATGCTCGAACTTATGTTTGCTCAAGGTTATCCCTAGCCCTTTATGCTTATCTCATCAGCTATCCAACATACTCCCTTGGCCAGGGTTACAACCTACTTCTTTCACTACTGATGTATATTGGGTGCCTACTATACCATGCCCATATAATCTCATGGGGTTTCTATACGTTCTTCTCTAACCTCATCAAAGAAGGTGTTATCCTTCACTCTAACATACACGACCCTTCCCAGGGTTGGGTCGCCAAAGGTACTCAGTCATCCAACTTCTCATGGCTCATATGGCATCCAAGGCATGTCTATCCAAACACCTATCTACCATGTCATATAACTCATCATGTCATCTCTCTCTCTCTAACCTTCACTTAGGGTTAGGGTTAACATCATCCTCAGAGTATGTGCCAGGTCTCTACTTTTAATGGAGGTCTCTACCTCCCAGACTAACTCTCTTTACATATCCTCCTGACAAGAAGGTCTAGCCTCAACTCTCTCCTGAGGGCATGACAACTTATGTCATATGACCTAAGCATGTATCTATTCCTTTACACTTGATATATTAAGCTTATGTCCATGACATCTTATTTACATGCTTTTATTAATTTGGTGGAGGATTCCTTAAACCTTATCAACCTTACCCATACCTCAAGAGGGTGATGAAAAGAGAGAAAACCCTAATCCCTATAATCCTTAACAACATTGAGTTGAGAAGGGATGAACAAGATGAGAGAGTCCTAAAGGTATCTTATTAGAGTCCAATCCTGAGACATTGGCCAGGAAGTCATACTAATCCGGGAGTCCTCGTATTCTAACTAGAGGTGCGGAGGAAAATCTTGCCAGCCCCCAGACATGATCCTTTTCTAGACACCTCTGTCTTTCAGAAAATCCTCTAATAACTCCCTTGGGTTCTACAGAGTTTGTAAAATTTAATATTATTAAAGATTAGATGAGGAACCTACGCTCTGATACCAAATGTAATGACCCTACCTCCCAGTAACCCCCAATTAAGGGAGACCAAGAGGTTAGAGCCGTTATCCCAATTTTCCAGATCAAAGGTTCGACAAATAATCAATAATAATTATCAAATTCTACCAAACTAAACTGAAAGGCTATAATAAAATTAAACTTTTCTTACCTTTTTCAAAAACTTTGATATCTACTTCTATCCACATGGAGTCTATTCTAACTAATCCTCCTTTGAAATTTAATTCATATTTAATTCCACATATGCCACTTTATTGTTTGTTCTTTACACTTGTACCTAAAATGCCGACAAACAAAACATCGGTCAGCATAAAGCTGGTATGTGGGGGAAACAATAATCGTACAATTAATTGTAACAACATATTACAGTCAACTATGATTTAACAATCAACTTTATGTTTTAAATATAACTGTACGATCCATACGTACCCTATCCTCTGCGTTGTCCCTACAGTGGACATGGATGCTACCTTCATTATCGTAGATCTCCATTAAACCCCTCATGATCCTACCTAACAGGTGAATCAATTTCTAGGGTTGAGTCACATGGCACTACCCGTAGGTAGCCCACTCCTTAACTATGGGTGCGCTAAAGAGTTGCATGGCACTACACGTAGGTAGCCCAATCCCTAACTCTTGATAACTTAGACCTTGCTCTAGGTTACCCTTTTTTAGCCTTTGCAAAGCCACAGAGGAGGACATGGATCTAATCCAGTTATATATATATATATATATTTATAGTGATAATCATAGTCACTTTATAGTTGCATGAAATAAAAGTCATCCAAGTAGTTATTTTCAGGCAACCGATAAAAACATTCAAGAATCATCGTGAAACTAAAGTAATTAACCATAAACGTAACCACATACCGGTCAGGCTGATTTGAGAGAGAATATCCAATAACGAAATTTAAATAGACAAGCAAGCAAATTATGAGATCCTAAAATATGCATACAACTTCCTATTATTAATCATGCCATCAAGATCTATTAAATCTAGCTCGCTTCCTAGGGTTTCTAGTCCACTTTTAGGGTTTCCATTGCAATTAGGTTTTCCCTTCATCTTTTACTATTTTAAACAATTACTCACAAACCCTAATTATGTCATCTATTCTTCATGAAAGATACTAAGGTTATCTTTTACCAACATATAATCATGATATAAAAAAAGCATAATTAACCATCAATTAAATCCATTAAGCCATTTTTACAATAAAGCTACCTTTTTTATCCTTTTAATCCATGACAAGATCATTATGCTCATTTATCATCAATTCATAGTTCATTATGATCTAATTCACATATGAACTCTATTTGTCATTAATTCTACCTTTATCCATTAGAAAACCATAATAACTACATTAAGGGTATTTATCCACAATTAGGAACTTTTATACTCGAAATAGCTTAGAATTATCATATCTCAACTTTAGTCATGAAATTGAACAATTAAAGCCATTAAGAGTCACATTTACTAATATTAGGGTTTCAAGGTCCATTAAAAACATATTTATGCACATGAAACTCTAAATTAAACCAATTACATGCAAAGTTCATCCTTTTTGTTCTTAATGTACTTTTTACAATTAACAGGTTAATATCAACTTTAATCATCCATTAAACCCTACTAAATACATTAATCATCTCCAAATAGGTTTTTTTTTTGATAAAATCTCCAAATAGGGTTTCTTAATCTTTAATTCATTAAAGTTGATAACTTACACTATTTTCAAATAGAAAGAGGAATTATCCTTTAAAACCATTTCTAATGAATTCCTCTTATTTTTTTGAGCAATTTTCATATTTTATGTGTATCCATCCGATCTACGGATATTTAAATATGTTTTTTGCAAGATATTACTTACCAGAGCCAATCAGAGAGCACCATGTGTCCCTTCCATGCAACGTATCTCAGCTTTCTTGAAAACATTTTGAAATGACATCTTTGCCCTTGGCTAAGTTGGTCGGCTCTTCAGCCCGCAGAGGGCAAATTCGTCCAAGGCGCCCTGGTACATCTTCTACCTTGCTCCAACGGTCTGCTGCCACCCTAGCCGCGGTTGGGCGTTGCTCCTCTCCTCCTCTAGACCCCGACGGTGACCGACATCCATTTCTTTCTCTCGGACACCCTCTACCGCACCTACAGGTGCCCTAGAATGTTTCCAAGGTGGCGGAAAAGGGGCTGGGCAGACCTAGAACTCGACCGCCCTATGCAATCATGTCATTGCTGCCATGGCCAGCTAGGGTGGGGGGACACTCACCTAAGCACCCCGTGCCATCGTGGAAGCGGCAAGCCTCCCTTGCAACTCCTCCCCATCCCCTTATTGCTCCAGGTTAGGGCTACACTCAAGGGTTAGGGTTTGAAGATGAAACAAGGAAGAAGAAGGGAGAAGGATGTACATAATCCTCTTTGATTCGGCTAAGGTTGCTACCCCTTATATAGGGGAGGGTATCCACACCCCAAACTGCTTGCCTACGAAACAACCAAGTTCTTTTCCAACTTGGAACCCTATTCCTTCATGAAGAAGAAATCTTTTCTCTTTAAAAAGAAACTCTATGATATTCTTTACTCCTTAGATATTAGAATTTCGAAAATCACCTCTTTTATTTTCTTAGTAGTTGCCCTTTAATCCATTGACACGAAATTAGGTTTTCCTTTAGTAGAAAATACCACCTCTTTAACAAAACCAAAAAATTCCTTAATAATGTATCACATTATCCTCTTATTTTGCATTATTGGTATTTTCTCTTTCTTTCTTCTCCATTGGGGCTCCTTGGACCCCAAGAAACTCTAATATTTCGAAATTCCTTTTTAGTGGATACTCATTATCCTTCTAGATGCATCTATATTCATTATCTCTCATTATCTTGTTTATTTCTTGTTAAAATATCTCTTTTTGAGGATTTTCTTTATCTTTCTTTTTATTTTCCTCATTGGCAGTCCTTTTAACATTAGGAATCTTTGGGATACGAAAATCTACCAAGTATATCTCAATTATACCTCTTTTCACTTATTCCCTACATTTTATCATTGTTTTCCATTTCTTTCTTAATAAAGAAATATTTAATTGATCTTTTCTTTTCTTATTGCATTCTATTTGCAACTTTGGACTCCTTGGAACCCAAGAGGCACGAAATCCAACTTTGGATTACATTCTTTTGCCTCCTAGAGGTTTCTACGTTTTTCTTTACTCCATTTCTTATTAATTATGGAATTCCTTTTGTCTTTTCCTTGTTATTGGGCTCAATAGCCAATAAAGCCCACAAAACAACCAACAAGGCTATTGTAAATGAAACTCATTTATCCAAGACAAATTATATCATTACTTGTTCTAATATATTTAATATGAAAAATTACATTTCTCACCAAATGAGCCCAAAAGTTGGGGTTGTAACAACTAAGTTGAAATCAGTGCCATACAAGATCAATAGAAGAGCGGGAATCCAATGATCTCTTCGCACCCCTCGGTCAGTCGGAATCCTCCACAGTGACATATAAAGTCCAACTACAAAATAGCCTAGTCTGCCTTGGTATATAAGCACATTACTAGTAAAATAGAGTTTTGACCGCAACCGCAATCCTACCGAGGTATGAACGCAACCATCCTCAAAAGATATCATATGCACACACTATATCACATTATTTAGATACATCCTCGGCTGTTCTCCTACCAGGGTATAACTGCAACAAATCCTATGAAATGCATATACTCAATAGTATAAAACTCTGAGCTTCCACTTAGGGAGAACTCATTTCACCATCCAGAAAGTATTGATGTTGAAGATGGATCTACGACATAGGTCAACTATAGGATTAGGGTTTCACTTGATTAATTAAGATAATTGGGTATCTTTTAGCATCAATCAAGTTACAATGTACAAACCCAAAACAAACTTTACTAAGTGATACAACTCCAGAAGATTTAAAATGTATAAGGTGTGACCTTGCCACATCATCATCTCATGGTACTAGTAGCACTACCATTCACAATTCCATCACCAAATCCACACAACCATATAAGGCTATCACCAAAGTCACATCACAATGGGATATGAATCCCTCAATGACCTCATTAGACGGTATCACCGCGTAATAGGCATTAAGCCTTCACCATGTCATAGGATCCATCACATCATTATGATCTCATCATGTTTCATTAAGGCTCATAGCCATCACCTATGTCATATGATCACCACCATAGCATAAACAATCTATGACATCGATCATCTGTATGGTTAGAATCACACAAGTAGGAGAGAGAAAAAGTAATCACATGCCATCCATCCAAATGAAGGATTAGGGTTAGGGTTCACTTGTATACATGATTAGGGTTTCACATTCGAACACTATCAAAAAACCCTAGGTATCTCACCTCCCCACATTCTTCGAGCATGTGGGTTAACCACGATCATCATGGCAACCATTATTATCAACACATGTCATAACCCTTCATTAGTTGACTAAGGCATTAATTCACCAATCATGTGATCGAAGATATATATATATATATATATGGTTGAGTAAAACTTCACCAGTAGAATAAGCATTATTATGGTCAAAGACCATAGTTTATCACTACTACAGAAATGGCTTATAAAGTCACTTTTCAAGGTGTCGGTTGTATAAATAAACCGAAACCTAAACTCTACAGTGTCGGTTGATAACATAAACCAACATCCAATCTATGAGGGAGACCAGACACGGGTACCGCTTTTATTAAGTGTCGGTTACTTAATAAAAAACTGACGCCTAAAATTACCCGCCAAATCCAAAATTTCCAAAGAAAAAAATTACCTCCAAAATTTGATATATGGCGTCGGTTGATAAATAAAAAATCGACGACTAAGGTTATTCGCGAGATAGAAATTGGGCACATTTTGGTCGTCGGTTGTACTACAACTACCGACGCTTATGAGTTTTCCCGCGCTGTCCGCGGGGAATTTTTCACACCCTTTAAGCGTCGGTTTGAAGTTGAAACCGACGACTATGGTCATAAATCGAGAACGATTTTTTTAATCGGCATATGAATATAGACGTCGGTTTCGATTGTTGTGCAGAACCGACACTGTTAGTTTTAGTCGTCGGTTTTTTTGAATAACTGACGCCTATGGTACAGTTAATAGCCCCGTAAATAGAACTTTTCCCCATTGTCTCTGTTTCATTGCGACGTGTGCTAGGTCTGGCGATTTCCCCCGATTGCTCCCCGCCGTCGTTGTCGGTTGGCTCCCTGCACCGCCATTCGTCTCCTTGCATGCCGCTCGCCGCCGTTTCCGTTGCCGCCGCTTGCCGCTCGTCGCCGCTCGCCGTCGTCGACGTAGTTCTCCTCTAATCCTCACTGCCGGCGCTGCCAGCTTCACCTCCAGCTGCTCTCCTCTGCTCCGGTGCTGCCAGCTTCACCTTCAGCTGATCTCCTCTGCTCCGGCCGGGCCTTCTTCCTCTTCCCTCAAGGTACGTCGGCTTCTTCCTCCTTCCTTCCTCCGCCTAGGCTAGGTCAAACCCTATAGGTGCCCTGGAGCAAAATCGTCAGGTGCCTTGCTGGGCGTTTTTTTATTTTTTTTAAGTTATTTACTTATTGGTAACTTGATAAGTGTTGAAACAGTCAATAACTATATTCTGTTACGTGATTTATGATTGTATACGTGTGCTAGCTAGCAACAGACCTGGACTTGAGGATCTATAAATACATTCTTACATTCTATAAATTGCCAATCATGATTTTAAAGACATCAATAATCACCCTAACTTGAAGAACTAGGATTTTAGGTATAAGAATGACAACACATTATTTGTTGGCCTAGAAACCCGTCCAAGATTTACTCATTAGGAGTAAATCTTGGATAGTCCCCAATTTAGGACTGTTCTTGAACACCTAATCTTGCTTAGGATGTAAGTGTATAATGTGTATTGGGTTTTCAAGAAAATTTCGGCAGCATTTCCCCGTTTGTTCTCTAAGTACATATGCACTTGGAGAACAGCGGGGAAATGCTGCCGAAATTTTCTTGAAAACCCAATACACATTATACACTTACTAGTGAGAGTAGGTGTTCAAGGATGGGATAGGTGGTGCATGTACATTTATTATATATAAGAATGACATCACATGTATTTGTTAACCCTAGACCCTAATCCACATTATACCAATCTGATAGTCCATGATAGAACAAAGCATAATGATGTTGACTGCAACTTTGTGCGTCATGCTATTCTGAATTAAGTCTATATTTACTTCATAATTGAATGTTTAAGTAAGTTATAGATATCTTCACCAAACCTCTTTCAGAAACTTGTTTCATTGTTGAGTATATTGAGAATCCTAATCACCCTTCTTGCTTAATGATGAACTTTTCCCTAAATTGCCAATCATGCTTTTAAAGACATCAATAATCACCCTAACTTGAAGAACTAGGATTTTAGGTATAAGAATGACAACACATTATTTGTTGGCCTAGAAACCCGTCCAAGATTTACTCATTAGGAGTAAATCTTGGATAGTCCCCGGTTTGGGACTGTTCTTGAACACCTAATCTCGCTTAGGATGTAAGTGTATAATGTGTATTGGGTTTTCAAGAAAATTTCGGCAACATTTCCCCGTTTGTTCTCTAAGTACATATGTACTTGGAG
Source organism: Alisma plantago-aquatica (assembly GCA_963693085.1). Classification (NCBI taxonomy): domain Eukaryota; kingdom Viridiplantae; phylum Streptophyta; class Magnoliopsida; order Alismatales; family Alismataceae; genus Alisma; species Alisma plantago-aquatica. The sequence continues at coordinate 1,317,982,375 of OY856410.1, read as the reverse complement.
AACAGCGGGGAAATGCTGCCAAAATTTTCTTGAAAACCCAATACACATTATACACTTACTAGTGAGATTAGGTGTTCAAGGATGGGATAGGTGGTACATGTACATTTATTATATATAAGAATGACATCACATGTATTTGTTAACCCTAGACTGTAATCTTGTTGTAATATATACTTGTTTTCTCTTTGATCATAGAGCTTTACAATTTTGTTGTGATATATACTTTGTTGTAATAATGTGAACTTTACAATGTGAGCTTTATACTTTGAATTACTACTTTACAATGTGAACTTTACAATTTGAATGTGAATTTGCAGATGGCTGGCCATTCTCCTGATGACCATGCTGATGACTACCGTGAGGGTGAGGACATCAATGCGCCGCCTCACAATGTAAGTTTTAAAAATATATCATATATTTATATCTATATGTCCATTTATAGTTATATCTTGTAAATGTGAATTATTTTGTCAAATTTTAGGTTGATGATGCACATGTACCATCTTAAGCACTTGAGGCACTTGATCAACAACACCAAAAAGTTGACAAGAGAAGGGGCATCACTATAATGAAGAAGTTAATTGTACAAAAGGGCAATGGACCCAAACTAGTTGTGGATTTTGATAATGCAGGAAATGCATGTGGTGTGAATCGCAATTCATTTATTTCATATCTTGGGTTTGTTACTCGTAGCCATTGCGGTTGTCGCTTATATTCTTGGCATAAAGTTTCTAAGGAGAAGAAAGATTTAATATGGAGGGATTTATGTGTGAGTTATTATTAATTTGCAATTCTATTTTGTAGATTACTAAATTTTTGGATACTAGTTAATAGCAATTCTATTTTGCAGAGTATATTTGAATTGGATGAAAAGCTGCATCGTAAATGTGTGATGCAATGCTGTGGGAGAGTCCTAAGGAACTATAGGACAAATCTCACCAGAGAATACATAAAAGAGGCCGACAAGAGGAAGAAGACAACCACTGAACAATGGAACTTCCTGGACAAAGAAGAATGGGACGCGTTTGTCGCTTCAAGACAAACTGATGAATTCAAGGTATTAGGCGTCAGTCTCTATCTCATTAATTAATATATGTTGTATTCACTTATTCAAGATTAACATTTAGTGTTACTAACCAAATCATTAATTTGCATACTAACTAGGCCCTCAGTGAGGCATAAAGATCAAGGCGTGCACTGAATGTGCATGACCACAGAATGGGTCCAAAGGGGTATGCAGGCGTTCACCAAAGACTACAGGCTAAGGCTACTGCTGCTACTCAGGAGTCCTCTACCATAGGTAGCACACCTCTGCCTCGCCATGATGTCTGGATAGCTGGGAGGCAAAATAAGAAGGGAGAAATAACTAATGCCGCAACTGCTGAGGCGGCTGCAAAAATGGTAAAATACAACTCTTACAGCAATCATTCGAATATTGATTATTTGTGTTGTTTACTTAAGTACAAATTTTTGTTTTGGCGATTAGCGGGAGCTGCACGAGCTGAGGAAACAAGGAAAGTTCATCCCTGAGGGAACAAAGGATGAATTGACAGTTGCTCTGGGTAACCCAGAGCATCCTGGACATGTTAGGGTTGCAGGCGCTGGTGTGGGCATCAAATCTTTTTTTGGGTCATCCCAGCGCAAATATGTCCCAAAAGCAGGACTTTCACAAGAAGAGGTAACATATTCTTTCTTTATAATGTTACTGTAAAAGAGAATTCAAAAATTAGAATTTGACGTTTGTTTTATCCATGTATAGGTGGATAAGCTATTTGACAGGAAACTCGAAGAAGCAATGAAAAAGTGGCAGGCATCTCAGACTGCCACTTACCAGACAATACCTACTGCAGACTCTACTCCTACTCCTACTGCAGAGGTTGGGAGTAATCCTGTAGAACCACCACCTAGCACATCCACTGTAAGTATTTTTATGACATAGTAACTAGTTTTTTAATTCAAGATGATACATATATATGAAATTGTAGTCGTTTCAAAAAAAGATGGTATGTATATATGTATATAACATTCTTTATACAAAAATTTGTAGGGGTTGAAGCCATGCCGTCTAAAAAGTAAAGAATATGTCGCGGTAGAGGCGTCGGCTTACCCATCCCTACCAGGGGAAACGTGTCACGGGTCTCCAGTACTAGCTGGTTGGATTCGGGTGAGCCCGATACATATATTCCCCAAGTGGATGGATCTTCCACTGCCATATGCCCACCCAGATTGTGAAACGCTTGGTGAGGCAGTAGGCGGAGTGATATTGTGGCTAAAAGAGGATGTCTTCTTTACTGATAAGGTATGGTAAATTTACATTACATTCAATTGTTAGTGTGTGTATATGTTGGCAGTTGATCTGAAATTATATATATATATATACAGGTTAAAAAGAAGACACCCACAACATCTAGGCCTCCACTTCCACCTCCTGCATTACCTAGTTGGGTTCCACAGGACCTACCTGTCCCGTTAGGTCCTAACTGTAGGGGTATGGCAGTATGGTTAGGGGAACATGATATAAACTCCTCTATAATTGTTTCTTCTGATTCAGATTCTACAGGTCAGTCATACGAAACAAAACTATTTATACAAGATATATTGGAGTTGTTTCGATATGATTGGCTAAATACATCTATGATAGAGCTATGGATAAGGTGAGATATTCTTTATACATCCATATACCTTGTGTATGATCTGGTGATCTGGTTTCTTATTTATTAATGCATGCGTAATTAATACATATTCTGCAGCTACTTAGACAAAATATGTGCATAGTAGGGTTTTTGATTCCATCCTTGATTAGTCTAGTAGCTAAAGACCCTACATCAGTTCAACAATACTGCTGTGAGTATTTTTCAAATTTTGCTGTAAAAAAGAAGACGGTGATAATGGCTCCATTCAATGTAGAGTAAGTTTACTTTGCTTATTATAATTTGGACTTAAGAAAATTACATTTTATTGTGGATTTTGAGTTATTAATTTTTAACTTTTTTTCCTCTAGGGGTAGGCATTGGGAGTTATTGGTTATTGCCCCCGAGACGTTCACTGTGTATTATCTAGATCCTAAGGGGGGTAAATTGAATACAAGATTTGGACACATAATGAAAATGGCAATATTTCGGTGAGAAATATTTCATTTTTCATATCCGTTAACATATGTTATTACATTACTATTTAATTGCAATGTTCTGTGTTACATTAACATGTAGGGGTTTTGAGGAGTACAAAAAGGCTGGAGGAAAGGTCCCCACGAAAAAGAACTAGCCAATAATTTGGAAGAACGTGCAAGTAAGTTCCCGACTGCAATATATGTATATATTATTTATGTGAACAATGCTTAATTAGTTGTATTTTTTAATATTTTGTATGTTTGAATTTATAGTGTGCTACACAAGACAACGGATGGGCATGTGGATACTATGTCATGCGATATATGCACATGATTATCAAACATGTCGTACTGGATATCGAATGTATTGCTCAGGTATTATATAGTCTCATTAGATAATATGATCGAAATATATCAATCTTATTTATAGCTCATTAATTATATATATACATCATTCTCTTTACAGGTGTTTAAAGCTGACCCCATTACAGGAAATGACTTACCAAATGTTAATGCTCCCTATACAATGGGAGAATTAAATTAAGTAAGAGAAGAATGGGCAACAACCATACAATTAGTGGGGGCTTTAAAATATAATTGGGATCCTGATAGCGAATAATGACTAAACAATGATACTTTGTAAATGAATTTCTGAATTATAATATATGTGTGAATGTTTCTACATGTCTGGATCTTTCTACATGTGTCTGAGTGAAAATGAATGAAAGTGTTGGTTGCTATATGAATGTTTCTACATGTGTGAATGTGAATGAATGGAACTACAAATTGCTAGCATGTGTGAATGTTTATAAATGTGTGAAAATAAAATGGAACTGCAGGTTGCATTGCTAAATGCATGTGCTACTTTTTTATTGTTAATTTTGCAGGTTTGCGGCCTGTTGTCGGCTGATATCGATGGATGTCGTAAAACCTGCAGTTCATAACTGAAATGAACATGTTTCTCATCCTGCGACCAGCCACAGCAGGTCTTCAGACTGACAGGAAAAAAAAAACCAATAGGCGTCGGTTATTTGTAAATAACCGACACATAATGATATAGTGTCGGTGTTCCTACAATAAACCGACGTCTATGTCCTTAACACCACGGCCGTGCTGGACAGCACGACCGTGGGGCGAAGATATATGGTGTCGGTTTTTTACTTATAACCGACACTGATAGTGCCCAAGATGGCGCCCTTTCTGTGGCGTGAAGGGTCTGGGCGTCAGTTTTTAACTAATAACCGACGCTTATAGTCCCATGATGGCGCATTTTCGGTGGCGCACAAAGAGTTTGGGTGTCGGTTTTGGAACCGACGCCTGATGGGTGGACTTTTAGTGTCGCCCACATAGGTGTCGCTTAGAAACCGACACTAAAGGCTTTAAATAACCGACACTAAAGGTAGGTTCTGTAGTAGTGTATCCAAGAGGTAGAAGAAGAATCCCCCTCATATCAACAGTTCAATAAAATCACACATTCAAGCGGCCAAAGAGAAACCAACCACTTTTAGCAATCAAATCACAAACCAGGTCAACGACCAAGGCGCAACCAAGTACATTTGATTGAAGGGAACTCAACCCATCCATTCGACCAAGTCACCATCAAAACCAATAAGTCGAATGAAAGCAACAAGTCTAGCAGTCGAAGGGAAATCACCCATCCATTCCACTGAAGAAAGATTTGGTCCAAGCGACCACAGAGAAAGGTTTACTCGACCGAATGAAAGAACTTATGCAATCAATACTAAGGTGATCATCTAAATGACCAAACCTCGTCTAAAACTTTAACAACATAGAACACCACAAGAGGAACATTTTGGGGAGATTAAGACATCATCAAAACAAAGTTTAATATCTTGAAAATAGAATTCTTGAGAAAGAGAACTAATTAGGGCAAAGATCACATTGAAAACCCTAAAACTAAGCATCCTTGTCACCAACATCATAACAGTGATATGGTAAACAAAAACTTAGGATCAAGCACATGAAACCAGATCTAAAACTCCACGTTATACAAGGTAACCAAACCATGAACTAAGATAAAAAAACCAAGGTTAGGTTACATGTAAAACCATCACCATCACCTTCAACTAAAGTTCTACCACAATAATTAGGGTTTAGCTAAACAAGTAAGTGCATGAAAGATCAATATAGAGACTTAACCTTAATCAATGTGACATTATCAATAGAAAGATATAACGTTTTAGAAAGAGCTGCATGTAGGATTAAAGTGTTGTAATAGATAAGGGAGAGACTTATATAACCCACCTTGCACCACCTCCAAGCAAAATCTCTAAAAGTAAGAAGAGAAACCCTATCTTTGACCTCCTTCACGATCAAGCTAGTCACCACCTCAAAAGAAAATAGAAAACCCTATGTTAAAGGGCAAGAAAGAGAACCCACAACCTCAAGGCCAAAAAGAACAAAAGAGGAAAAATGGAGAGGAGATTCTCCACTCAACTTGAACACTACCTTGGTGACACCAAGTATTCAGTAACATCTCAAATTTTAAGTAAAATAAATTTAGGATTAAAAAGGAACTTTCTCCAGTAATTAAAATCAAATGTAGGATTTCAACGCACATAAACTCCAATTTGTAAAATTTCAAATTGGATGTTCAAATACACCCTAATGCAATGAAGAAATATAATTATAATGTCGAAGTCTTGTTTCCACTAACTTCGGAGATGATTTCACATTATAAATCCAATTGTAATTCAATGTAACCTTAATTAGTTAATGTCTGATACACGTAGAGTTAAAAGTGAAATTGATCCATTTACTAAGCAAATCTTGACCATAACATTTGTGTATGAAATGAACTTGGTAATGTAAAACCTTTACCAAAAATATGAGTCCTATAATTAAGTCATGATTATCATAAATTGAGATATATAGATATTTGGGTTTGTTAAATAAGGAAACTAATATTATTTTTGGACTCCTCATGGTCGAATTGAGCCTCTCGCCAATTTTGGTTACTTTTGGATGTTTCTAGATATCTAATTTAATGTAGTAAAATGATCACTTAATCACTTTTTTGTCTAAAAAATGGACTATAGCCAAAAAAATCGATTTCTTCAATGTGTTGTGTCTCGCAGACACCGTCAGGGTCTACATGGGACTCCCAGATCCTACGGGAGTCCTCTCCCTCACTCGTATCCTATCACGAGTGGGACTCTAGGAAAACTCCTTGCCCTGGTCTCTCTATGATCAACATCACGAGAAGGTAATTGGTTTTTCACTATCCTTGCATCCTATAGAGGTTCATGATCTGTCACTTGATGGGGCTTTTTAGCCTAGGGTTACCCAATGGCAAGAACTTTCCCTTTCATGCCTTGTTCTAGTCCCCACATGAAACCTAGCTTCATCTTGACCTCCCCCTATATATTTCTACCCTTTGAAAAGTGTCAGGGCATGATCAGACATCCAAGAAAGACCCCTATCAATTAGCTTTCTCTCTGCAACCCTTCAATTGGTCCTCTCAACAAAGCACCTACTACTGCTTCCCTGAGGGCTCATCGGCCTGGTAAATCCAACCACCCCAACTTGAGGTGAAGGTGTAGAATGGCTCCTCTTGTCCATGCAAAGCTACTCACTCATCTGGTTCCTCTAATTTCAAGGTTTTAGATCTTTCCCTCTTTACAACTAATTTGGGTCCTTTTTTGCGATTCGTCTCTCTAGACGTCTACTAGTCTCATTTTCTCACCTCCTACCTTCAACGAGTTTTGTTGGACGTGCCCAAGGTACTATTTTTCTATGGGCTTAATTCTTTACCATCTCCAACCTACACCACATGGGCAACCATGGCGACATCTGTGCTTTAGATCTCCAATGATCACCAGATCTTAATCCTTGGCTTGTCGACTTCGTCTTGGCACAAGGATGCTTCCTATTCTTTGTTTTCGTTAGTTGATCGGAGTGTCATATTCATATCTAGGTTTCTTGCTCCGAAGTTTGAGAGCTCGACGCAATGGCATAAGGTATGATGCCAGGCACGAGTTTGTTGCTTGAGCCCTTGGCAATATGATTTCCTAATGAGTATTGTATGGGCTTTTTAGGGATTTTCAATGTGCCCTTCATCGTGGACACACACAATGGCCTTTGTTCCAGTCAGTCGTGCATTATTCGGTCAGGGAAGCAGGCCACAAGCTAATTCAGGTAATGTTTTGCTACGTGGATTTAACTCGCTTTCTGATTGGTCAAATTTTTAGAAATCTGTAGTAATTGAACTGATTGTCAGAAAATTAAGTACAAATACATTATGGAAAGGATTTTTCAAGTAGAATCCAATTCCAATGTTTTCAAGCCCTAATTCAATCATTTCTAGTCATGTTTTCCTAATGAACTAAGAGAAGGGTTTATGATGGTATTAAGGTGATAATTAATAGATATCATGTTAATGTCAGGAACCTAGGACTTTACTCAATATCAGGGAGACTAAGTTAGGATCTACTTTGATCCAGGTAAGTGGTTCATGTCACTATGCATATGTACTTTGAATGAATTGCAAGACAAGTATGATTTAGGTTTATGCATTAAATTCCAATAAAGATAATGATGATGCCTCAGGTTAAATTATTGTATGTTGATTGTTATATTCATAAAGTCTTATGGTTACCACTAATGCTCTTTAGATTAATGTTATGCTCATGTAATGATTAAAAAAATTGAAGAAAGAATCATGCAAATCATGTAATGATATATTCAAGAGAAATAGGGAGAAATCCCATGATGATAAAGATAATGTACTTAAGTTTTGAATTGTTCCTCTTTATGTTGTTTTGTCTTTATGGCATTGATGAGAACTTTGGTGAAACTAAGATGAACCTTAACTGGCCAGATGAGCACTATGGTGAAATTATTGGCTGAGGACAAATGGAAAGATAAGAACAATGATGTTAATGATTAAGTTAAGAGAATTAAGTAATTTATTATATGTTTATCACAATGATGGGCCTTTATGGTTGTTATGGGCTTCCTAGAAATGATGGGCTTTCCGAGCATGATGTGCCCCACATGGGCAGTGATGGACAAAACACATAGTAATGTTTCTTAATTCGATTATGTAATGAAAGATAAAGTATAATGGTAATTTATAATGTTGAGCCATGTCAAGTTTATTTTTTAGTTCAAGGGATATATGCCTAATTTTTAGTTCTTATAACATGCATAGTGCTACTTAGTTATGTTGTTGCTTTCTTTCGCATGGTCATGCGATGAGATGTCCCTAGATCAAGGAGCAAGAGGGATTTGAAGCGAGCCCATAAAGTGTAGCTGACATCAAGGAGACTTTAGCTTGGTTGGGTTCCATCTACCACTCCATAGATTATCTAGTATAGTTTATTTCATGTTTAGATTTGCTTAGTCTACATGTATTAGGCTTGTGATCAAGATGAGATAATTTATGTTTTCCCTTTCAAAGAACAATGTATGAATCTATATTTTGAGTTAATGCAAGGTGTTTCATTTATCTTATTGCTATTGAATATCATGTTGTGTGATGTTCCTTCAAGTCCTAGGCATAAAAGATTGAGTTAGATATTCTAAGCCTTAGGCATAGAAGATTAAATTATAGACATGGGAGATCAAAGTAGACATCTAGATATGAGACAAAGGTTTAGATAAGGATTAGGGTTACGTGCCTAGATGTTTTACATTTTTATGTTAACTCTAAAGTTGTATATAGCATTGTAACATCCCCGGATTCTGCCGCCTCGAGATTTAGAATGCTCGAGAGGACAAATCTGAAAACTTTAGACAATCGTTTCAGAGAGTGATGCGGAAGCATAATACACATACATGATCATACAACCATAAAATTTCTCAACAATAACATGTATATTTACAACATGGATTATTACAACTTGGATTACATTTACATAATGAAAAAATAGAAAATTACACAGTCTAAACATGTATGCTAACTAGGATCCTAGACAATAGGTAACCTGAACAACTTGCTCACAGCTTGTTCTTTTTCTCCCATGCTATCTCTGAACCTAAACCATATGTGAAACAAACGAATCAACAAAATTTGGTACATGGTAAAAGATACACTAATAAGGTTGCATAGAGGAAAATACTTGAAGAAGGAAGAAAGAGAGAAAAACCATTTCTTAAGGCAAAAATCAGGTAAACATCCTTTTTATTACATTTATTTGATGTGGTTGTACTACACTTATCTGCACTTGACTTACATCCAGTATGGGAAAAAATTATATCATCATACATTTAACATGGGCCAAAGCATCATACATCCATGTTAGGCAACATACATCCATACTGGGCTAGGTGCACTAGTAGCTACAACCCATCCATATCCTTTTATGTTATATTAGATTTTGGTGAAGTATAACTCACAATAGTTCAACCAAGAAATGAATATCCAAATAATAGCATTCATGATATTACATATCATAAGAAACCAAGAAATATAGTCTTATAATTATAAGACCACGTACCTGAGTTCAAATATTCCTCACATATCCATGATCATCTAGATAATCTAGTCAGCACCTGATTAATAGAAAATTAATCATCATCAATACATGGTTCAATATGTCATTGATATTTTAGGTCTAAGTTAGGGTTTAGGCCAAACCTAGGTTTAAACTAACTTAAGCTTGTCTCTAATATTTTTCTACTGACCTACATGTCATAATTAGGGTCTGTTTCAAATTTCATAATTTTCTGATGATAGGTCTATTTTATAGAATTAAAAATGAGATTACAAACATGGAATTGAGTTTTGATGAGAAATGTCCTATTATTTTGACATAATAGTCAAATCTGAGTTCATATTTGGTTTCCACATTATACTAGGGTTCAGTAATATTTTCTCAGATTTAATTTACATGACATGCTAATTATACCAATAATATGATCTAAAAAAGAAGCATTATCATATATACTAGAAACATATATTTATATTTCTTCAAAAGACTGATTTAATGGTCTGCTAATATAGGGGATGTTTTTCTGAGTCTGGGGTATTTTTGGGGAATTTATTGGCCAAGAGAGAAATTTATTATGCATTTTCTAAGTTAGCGCTATCTTCTGGAAATTCGAAGATAATTTACCTGATTGGGAATTTCTAGGGTTGATGGATCTTGATCCCAAGGCTAGGATGCATCCAGGGTGCACCCATCTAGTCAGGCTATCAAAGTGAGCGACCCTCCCAAAAACATGATTGAACTGGTCTGGTTCAGGGAGTAAATGGACTGGATCTATAGGTTCACTAGGTTTCTTCTCGCTAAATCGACCCTTCTCCTTCAGTTCTCATGTTCTCCGTCTCTTGAGTGTGCGAGCATCATCGCACTGGAAGAACTCTAGCCAGCGAGCATCCTCTACCTCCACCCGAAGGTGGCGCCACAAGGACTCCTGACTTCTCATCAAAAGATCAAATAGATCTTCTAAACAGGAACGTGGTATCTGCCCCTAGCGCCTCCCCGAGGTCTAGATCTAGCGAGCCCTCCCTCAAGCTACAGGCTCCACAGTCCAGGATGAGGTGCTCTCTGGATTCACCTCTGAAGAGAGATGTGTCTAGCCCATTATTGGTGGTGTGATGGTGATCCACCTTCATGGAATGAAGGGCGGGTGAAGCTTGACCTCCAAGTCTTTCCACTGTAGGCGGAGATGAAGGGGCTTTCCATCTCACCAGCCAAAACTCAATCTTGAAGTCTGGGGAAGATTCTAGATGCCTTCGTGAACATGCCTCACCACATTGGTTTGGTATTGTTGAAGATGTCTTCCATGATTTGGCTCCCTATAGAAACTTCCGCCAAGGGGTAGAGGAGGAGATTAGAAGTGCGAGAAAAAGGGTCGTTGAAGCGACATACCATCTTCCTTTCTTCTGAAGCTTGAAGATGATGATATTCCTACATACTTGTCCCCATGGTCGTCTTCCTCCTCTACTCAGTGGCTATCTTGGAGGCCATGGATACTGACGTGCTTCCAACTTTTATTGGGTCTAGTGGATTTGCGTAGTCTGTGGGATGGTTTCTGCCTCACGAGCCTGCCTCTTCTAATCCCCAATCTCGGTCTTCTCCTTCCTCTCATCCCATGTGTTCCACGGTGGAGAGGTAGAGAAATGGGGGAGGTTGATCTCTCAGTATCATAGGTCTTGAATGTTGTATGAGGGGTTAATCTGTTTGGGTTGTTCCATAAATCATGTTTTTCCCAATGGTATCCCCTTTGACTACCCACTCCTTCATCGACTCCGAAGGACACCTCAGTGAGTTATGTTCCTCCACTTAAAAAGGTTAGGGATGACTAGGTCCTGGATCCATAGCTTGAAGGAGCCGCACAACACAGTGAACAAAACTGTGTGACATAATGTCCGTCACATACCTAAGTACAAATATACCCAAAAAGCTAAAGTCCAATCATATTTACATCACTAATGTTCCAACCTTAAATAGATACATGTGTTTGTAGCAATCTCCAAACATTTTGGAACTTTAGACATCGACTCATAATACCCTAAGACAACTTCTACAACAGTTTGAGACACAAACTCCATTATTTGTTTATGCAAATAAATTCTTTGGACAACCTTATAAATAGGCATATTAACCTTGAATTCAATTCAAATCATCATAATTCTTGATCCTACAAGTCCAGAAACCTGTTATGATACTAATACCTCAAAGTTCACTAACGTATCACTTGAGTCCATTGGTTCTATTAAACGGGTCCCATGGACTCATATGTACCCAAATCAATTAATCAGATCTATTCATCATACTTGAACTCAATTAATGTTCTAATTGTCAATTGCATATATAGTTACACTTTTCGGGTGGAAATATACAATAATTGAGTATCATAATTGTAAAATTGGGGTCATCACAAGCATGATCTCTCTTTTTTCCACGTGTTTGTGGTATGGGACACCGGCTTATGGGACTTTTTAGAGAGAGTGTTATATTCATAATCATGCTTGTATTATCCTTTCAAGTGCATGTGGTATGGGGCATGTTCACGAGGGAGGTGCTAAGATAAGCCTGATAAATCATGTCACATTTAAATATATGATCCGTTGGCATGTATCCAAATGTGACACGTAAAATAAGAGTTGGCATTAAAAGTTTGAGACATATAGTCACCTAAACTTTAGTCTTATTTAGAGTACGACCAAACATGCATACAAAGAGTAGATATTTGATAAGAAAGTAAGATGCATGATAGAATCAGAACCCATGGAGAAGAAGGAAGCGAGGTCCTTTGTCATGAAAATGATGAAACAAAATAGGTTTATTAGTAGTACACCTACATGTTGATAGTGTTTTACCATGAGGAAGAGACTGAATGATTATATTGGAAAACAATGTACATAGAATATGTAAAATCATAAGGCGGGCAATATGAGAAAATTTCGAGGAAAAAATTTATTTAAGGTGGGTAGAATTGTAACATCTCAAATTTTGAGTAAAATAAATTGGGACTAAAATGAAATTTCTCTAGTAATTAAAGTCAAAAGTAGGACTTCAACGCAAATAAATTCCAAATTGTCAAATTTCAAACTAGATGTTCAACTACACCCTAATGCAATGAATAGATCTAATTATAATGTCTAAATCTTGTTTCCACTAATTTCATAGATGATTTCACATTTTAAATCCAATTTTAATTCAATGTAACCCTAATTAGTTAATGTGTGATACATGTAGGGTTAGAAGTGAAATTGATCCATTTAATGAGCACATCTTGACCATAAAATTTGTGTATGAAATAAACTTGATAATGTACAACCTTTATCAAAATATGAGTTCTAAATATTTTAATAAATAATTCTATAAAATTAAGTCATGATTATCCTAAATTGAGATATATAGATATCTGGTATGTCAAATAAGGAAACTAATATTATTTTTGGACTCCTCATGGTCTAATTGAGTAAGTCGCCAATTTTGATTAGTTTTAGATGTTTCTAGATATCCAATTTAATGTAGAAAAATTATCATGTAATCACCTAATTATTCTAAATAATGGACTATAGTCTAACAAAATTGATTTCTTCAATGTGTTGTGTCACACATGCATAGTCTGGGTCCGCATGGAACTCCCAGATCCCACAGGAGTTCTCTCCCTCATCCGTACCCAAGAACAAGTGGGACTATAAGAAAACTCCTCACCTTGGTCTCCCTCCGATAAACATCATGAGAAGATGATTGGTTTTTCACCATCCTCACATCCTAGCAAGGTTCATGATCTGTCAATTGATAGGGCTCCTTGCCCTAGGGTTCCTTGATAGAAAGAACTCTCCCTTTCCTACCATGTTCTAGTCCTCATAGGACACCCAGCTTCATCTAGACCCCCCTTTATATTTAACCCTTTGAAAAGTGTTCAAGCATGATTAGACACCCAAGAAAGACCCCCCATCAATCATCGTTCTTTCTGCACCCCTTTAGTTGGTCCTCTCAGTGAAGAACCTGCTACTGCTTCCCTGAGGGTTCGTAGACCTAGAAAATCTGGCCACCCCAACTTGAGGTGAGGGTGCATGACGACTCCTCTTAGCCATGCAAAGCTACTCACTCATCTGGTTCCTCTAATTTCAAGGTTTTAGCTCTTTCTCCCTTTTCATCTATTTTACATATTGTTCTATGATTCGCCTCTCTAGACCTCTATCAGTCTTGTTTTCTCACCTCCTGCCTCCGACGAGCTGTGTTGGACATGCCGAAAGTGCTATTTTTCCATGGGCTTACTTCCTTTACCATCTCTGACCTGCACCACCTCGACACCCATAGCGGTAGTAGTGCTTTAGAGCTCCAGTGATCGTCAGATCCTGCTCCTTGCATCGTCGACTTCGTCTTGGCACGAGGATGCTTTCTGCAATGTTTATTTTTTTTACTTCATCTGGATTGTCATCTTCAGATCTGGGTTCCGTGATCCCAGGGTTGAGAGCTCGATGCCATGGAATAAGGTAAGATGCTAGTCACGAGCTTGTCGCTTGAGCCCTTGGCAATATGATTTCTTAATTAGGATTTCATGGGCTTTTCATAGATTTTCAATGTGTCCTTCATCATGGACACACACTGGCCTTGGTGATAGTCAGTGGTGCGTTATTGGGCCAGGTAAGTGGGCTACAAGATGATTCAGATAATGATTTTCTGTGTGGATTCAACTCGCATTGTGATTGATCATATTTTTGGAAATCTGTAGTAATTGAACTGATTGTCAAAAAATTAAGTACAAATACGTTTTGGAAAGGATTTTTCAAGTAGAATCCAATTTTAGTGTTTTCAACCCCCAATTCAATCATTTTTTACTATGTTTTACTAATGACCTAAGATTAGGGTTTAGAATGGTATTAAGGTGACAATTAACAGGATCATGTTAATTTCAGGAACCTAGGATTGTACTCAATATCAGGGAGACGAAGTTAGGATCTACTTTGCTCCAGTTAAACGGGTCACTATGAATATGTACTTTGAATGAATTGCATCATATGTCATGATAATTTCAAGAGTAAGAGGGATAAATCCCATGATGATAAAGATAATGTACTTATGTTGTGAATTGTTCTCTTTATGTTGTTTTGTCTTTATGGCATTGATGAGCACTTTGGTGCGACTAAGATGAGCCTTAACCGGCCTGATGAGCACTTTGATGCAATTGTTGGATGCGGACAATTTTCATTGATGGAAAGATAATAACAATGATGTTTAGGATTAAGTTAAGAGAATTAAGTAGCTTATTATATATTTCTTGCAATGATGGATCTTTATGGTCGTTATGGGCTTCCTAGCAATGATGGGCTTTCCAAGCATGATGTGCCACATGTGGGCAGTGATGGAGAGAACACATATAGTAATGTTTCTTAATTCATTGATGTAATGAAAGATAAAGTGTAATGGTAATTCATAATGTTAAGCCATGTCAAGTTTAGTATTCAGTTCAAGTATATATGCCTATTTTTCAATTCTTATAACATGCATAGTACTATGTTTCACATGGCTGTAGGACGAGATGTCCCTATATCAAGGAGAAAGAGGGATTTGAGGTGAGCCATCTACCACTCCATAGATTATCTATACTAGTTTATTTCATGTGTTAGATTTTCTTAGCCTACATTTATTAGGCTTGAGATCAAGATGAGATAATATATGTTTTCCCTTTCAAAGAACAATGTATCAATCTATATTTTGAGTTAATGCAAAGTGTGTCATTTATATTATTGCTAATGAATACCATGTTATCTGGCATTCCTTCAAGCCAAGTGACCCATGTTATGGACAACATAGAGTTTGCTTCCGCTGTCATGTATGTGCTTGGAGGGGCGTTACAGATTTGGGCCAAAAGGTAGAAGTAACTTCATCCCAAGACAAGCACCACCATGGTGAACCATGGGTTCAGCTAATATAAGAGAAAGAGAGGTAGGGTTTCAAAGAAAATGAGATCGAGAGGTGGAATCACTTATCAAGATCAAAGGACCACCAAAGAGCACCAAGGAAAAGCTTATCCAAGCTTGGATCACCACATGAAAGAGATCGCAGTCACCAAGCACCAAGGATGAGCTCCTTCACACCACCAAGCATGCCAGGGTTGAGCACAAGGTGGAAGGGAGAAGGAGGAAGGCTAAAAGAGATACTTGCATGTATAGGAGAGAGGTTATATACTTAGGAGAACGAGAGAGATGGAATGGTTGAGGTTTCATGCACACAGGTGGCACATATCCACCAAAGAACCAACATGGAACCACTAAAACTATGCATGAAAGATAGTTCGTGAAAAACTAGGCAAACCAGCAACCTCAAGGGTCCATGGTCGTAGAGAACCAAGTGACCACATGAAACTCTAGGTCAAGCGACCAAAAGAAAGGGTGAGAGTCCATGTGACTGAAGGGACTCCATAACACACTCAAAAACTCATCCAGTCACAAAGAATCATCAAGTCAAACTAAGGAAGGTCAAAGGAAAAGTAAGGACATCAAACGGTCAACACAAAAGTCTGGCATCCACATAGGGCATCAAGCAAACCCTAGGAACAACATTCAACATGCCATCATTTCCCTCCTCATCAACCAAGGCTCTTCAAGGAATCCACCACCATTTTTCTTAATCTTCATGGTGATATAGCACAAGCTTACACTTCACATGTTACAAATTGCAAGATAACCCCTCAACGTGGTTAAATTGCAACCAGCTCCAAAACAAGCACATATATAGCAAAACTAGCTCAAACATTATTCAAATTGGACCAAATTGAAAACATAAGCATGTTACATGTTATTAACACATCCCAAAATATTAGATTAAGTTTCTAAGCATCTTATCAAGCAAATAAAACAATGTTAGCCCAAACCCTCTATCTCTCAAATGGAACTCCAAATGTCTACGTCAGTTCTCTACATATGACTTTTTCCTGTCTTGGGCTGCTTTCAACTGTTGTTGTATCATCTTGATTTTCTCTATCATTTGTTGCACCAGCTCCAGACTTGGATACTCACCAGCCTCATACCAACACAACAAAGACCTACAACATCTCCCATACAATGCCTCAAAAGGTACCATATCAATGATACTCTGATAACTATTATTGTAGGCAAACTTTATTAGGCTGAGGTGGACATCCCAACTACCCAAAAATTGTAAGACACAATCTCTCAATGAGTCCTCCAAGGTTTGTATCATTCTCTCAAATTGTCCATCTATCTATGGGTGGAACACAATGCCAAACCTCAACCACGTATCCAAAGATGTGTGCAATCTCTCCCAACAGCGTCTGGTGAACTAAGTACCAATGTCAAATATGATGGTAGTTGGGATACCATGCAAACACACTATCTCATCTACACATATTTGTGTAAGCTTCTCTTCCTTAGACATCATTTTCTTTGGGAAAAAGTGTGTTGTCTTCGTTGACCTATCAACAATTACCCAGATGGAATCATGACCTTTGGTTGTCCTAGGAAGACCAATGACAAAGTCAATCGTAACATGATCCCATTTCCACTGTGGTATGGGAAATAGTTGCAACGTCCCTATAGGCCTCTGAGGCTCTAGTTTAACTTGTTGACACACTACACACTTTGTAACAAAATCTTCCACATCACACTTCAAACCATGCCACCAATATAGATCTTTAAGGTTATGGTACATCTTGGTGCTACATGGGTGCATAGCATACATTGAAGAGTGAGCCTCTTCCAAAACCATCTTCCTTATATTATGTTGTGGTAACACACTGTCCCATCCTCTTACTCATGGAAATCACCATGCTTCTTATTTTCAAACTTTTCTTATATTTTCTATATCACATTATCACTATGTCGTGCATCTCTAATCTGTTGCCTCAATGTAGGTTTCACTTGTAGTTGTGCCAGCAAACTTGCCAATAGAAAGACTTCTAACATCACATTCATTTGATGCAAGGAGACCAACATGTCTCTCTTATGGCATGCTAAGGAACACACATGCATCTTATCTGCAGATGATGATGACAAAGACTTGCTTTTCAAGGTGTATGCCACAATATTCACCTTCCTTAGATGCTAATATATGGTACAGTCATAATCCTTGATTAACTCCATCCAGCGTCTCTATGGCATGATCAACTTCTGATGTAAAAAGATGTACTTCTATGTTCTTGTGATCTGTGAAGGTCTAACACTTCTCGTCGTAAAGGTAATGTCTTCAAATTTTCAAGGCTTGAACCACTCAAGATAGCTTCAGACCATGGGTGGGATAATTCTCCTCATGCTTCTTCAACTGTCCTGATGTAATAGAGATAACATTCTTATCCTACATTAGCACACATCCCAAACCATTTCTCAAGGCATCACAAAAGACAATTTAGCCTTTTCCTTGCTCAGGAAGAACCAACAGTGGTGTTCATCTTCTCCTTTAACAAATGGAAGGCATGTTGGCACTTGTCATCCCAGACAAAAGGTGCATCTTTTCTTGTCATCTTAGTTAGGGGTAATGCAACTATGTTGAAGTTCTTGATGAACCTCCTATAAAAGAATGCCAAACCCAGAAAACAACAAGCTTCTATAGGAGTCTTCGGATTCTCCCACTCTATCACAGATTCAACCTTCTTAGGGTCCATAGGAACACCCTCAACATATATCACTTGTCCTAGGAAGGACACCTTCTTCAGCCAAAACTCACACTTGTTGTACTTAGCATATAGTTGATGTCGTCTCAACTAGGTCAGTGCCTGAAGAAGATATTGTTCATGTCGTTGGTTGTCTCTGGAATATATCAAGATATCATCTATAAACACCACCACAAACTAGTTTAGATACAGACAAAACACCATGCTCATCAAATTCACAAACATTATTGGTATGTGTTATCCCAAATGGCATAACCGTGAACTCGTAGTGACCATACCTTGTCCTAAAAGATGATTTTGGTATGTCATCTACCTTGATCTGCAACAGGTTTATCTTATAAAATATTGTAACACCCCTCAACTGATCAAATAGGTCATCAATCTACAACAAAGGATACTTGTGCTTTATCATTACCTTATTCAACAGTCTGTAATCAATTCAGAGCCTCATGGATCCATCTTTCTTCTTAATAAACAACATGCAAGCAACCTGAGGTGAAATTTCTGTCTAATAAAAACTTTCTCAAGTAGCTCTTGCAACTATTTCTTCAACTCTGCCATGTCCACCGGTGCCATCATGTACGGTGTCTATGCTATCGGCTATGTTCTTGGAAATATATTGATCTCAAATTCAATCTCATGAGATGGAACAACACTTGGAAACTCTTCGGGAAACACGTCCTTGAACTCAAGACTACTGGAACCTTCTACATACTCAGACTTTTTGCCTTGGTATCCAACACATGTGCTAAGAATGCATCACAATCTTGCCTCGTCATCTTCTATGCCCCTATCACTGACACCATACATGTCAGAATAATCTTCCCATCACCTTGGAAGACCCATGATACATCACCTTCAACAAATGTCACCACCTTGGAACTACAGTCCAAAACCACTTGGTACTTTTCCAAAGTATCCATTCTAAGGATCACATCGAATCCATGTATGTCAAGTGGTATGAGATCCACTTGAATGTTTTGCCCTGTGAAAGAAAGGACACAAGAAAGACACACCTCCCACAACTCTGTGGAACCAACCAATGGGGTTTCTAAATGAAAACTATCAAGTCTATGACTAATAGGCAAGGAACAACTATTAATCACCTATTGAGTGATAAAAGACCGTGTCGCACCTGGGTCAACCAAAACATATATCAAGCAAGAAGAAGACAAATCAGAATGAAATAACTCCATTTGACCTATCACAACTCGTGGGTTGACAACTCCTTCTAGTTGACTCATGGCATAAAATCTAGTTGTTGCCTGTCCTCGTCCTCGTCCTCTACTAGCTTGTCTAGAAGAACCAGTGTGCCACACTTGTCCACGTCTGCGACCTCCACCACTACTAAACTGTTACCACTACAACCCCTACTAAATCTACATCGGCTATTGGGTCACCTCATCATCCTTCAGCGGACATGCCCATCTTAGATGTCATACATGTAAACACTTATGGCAAGTTGTAGTCTTGAATTGTGGCCTAGATGTCCCCATCACTGACACTGATGTTGTGTTGTGGGCTTCTACTGGTGGAAATTTGTGACCTCTACCATTACTTGGTGACCACTACGTATGCACATATGACCTTTACTGTGACTGTAGTGTTGAGAACCTAGGCTTCTTGAGGCTTCCAGATGACTACCCCTGGTACATTGCCAATGTCTTCTTAGCACTCTTCTCACGTTTCTCAAAAACCGATCTCTCTATCCTTCTATCAGACTCCATAAATGTGGCAATCTCCTCTCTATTCTCTAGGGATGAAACATACATTGTCAACTCCTTACTCAGACCCTTCTCAAAATGTCTGATCCTTTCCTGATTTTTCATTTCCATGTGAGGACAGAACCTTAGGAACTCCATAAACATGGCTACATACTCGTTGATAGACATGGATCCCTGTCAGATCCTCTCAAACTAGCTGATCTACTTGTCAACTAAGATATGAGGAAATTACTAACTCACAAAATCCCATCAGAGCTCCTCCTAACAGTCTCAACACCTGGTCTCTTCTCCTCCTCAATGGCCCACCAATGGCCAACACTCCCCTTCAAAAGATACACATCATGCTTCACCTTGTATGCTTCGGAGATGTTGAGGATCTTAAAGGCCTTCTCCAACTCTGTCAACCAAAGGTCAACATCTGTTGGATCTGCCATACCAGAATACTCCACAACCCCAACTTACCTCAACCTCTCAAAGGTCTTCCCGGTTCCCAAAGATTCAACATTGGGAACAGTTGCCCTTGGTAGTGGTTGGGGCATTCTGTCTACCATGTGTCTCACTATCACCATGAACTTCCCAAACAAGGACTGTAAGGCAAGGTTTTCCATCATGTCCGGGTCAAACTGAGGCATCTCAGGCACTCCATCAACCCTCTCCAACCTCCTTGTACCACCTCTAGATGCAATAATACTGCTCTCAGCAGCATGTTCTTCATGTTCTCCATCCATCTTCTCTTCTCTTCTTCTTCTACATACACAAAAGTTACTATTAATAAACTCGAGGACACTATAACATACACAAACCCTATTCCTATGACCATATAGACTCAACGAACCTAAAACTATGATACCAACCTTAATTGTGACACCCCGATGCGCCATAGAACGTGAGATCAATCAAAACAAAATGGGGAATTAAAGCTAACAACCAGGTTACCAGAAAACACAGGAAATCAAACCCTTTGCACATATCCACCTCAAGTGTAAGGATATCAATTCAGAGTCCAAAGAATCCACCTGTATATATAACACCTTCCAAAAGATTACTACAAAGCATTATTCACTAGCTCACTGGCCAAAACCTGTACATATGATAACCTGTTCACATACATACATGACATATCTTTACAATATAGGAATATAAACAAAATGTAATCTCAATATACAACATCTACAAAACTTCCCCAAGGACCTGAGAGTATAGGGAAGAAAAATTGTCTTCAAGACCCATCGTGAGCCACCATGAAGCAAGTGGACCCATACCCTCTTCTCAAGTTGTCTACAGTCCACCCCCATGCAAGTGCATCCCATTCACTCCTTCCAAGGCTATCCCCAGCCTTACACTCCTCCACCACCTTCACCACCTCAATTTTCCCAAAACTTCACTTTCCAACCCCAATTCTCTCCTCCCCCTCAATCCTCTTCTCCACCTCAATTTCAACCCCAAGTGTCACCCCCACCTCCTCCACAACCACAACATGCTCCAGCTCCCCATCATGAGCAAGGTAGTGTTTTGACAGTTCTAAGGAGTGGGAAAACACTTGAGCAGCCTGCAAGTCAAAGAAAGAGTGACAAAGCAAAGAAGAAGAAGTCAAGTGGTGATGTTGTGATTGAAATTTCCGAAGATGATCATTTGTCACCCCATGTTGATATTGGGAGTCCTAGTGCTCCACCTCATGCTACACCACAGGAAGATTGTGCTGAGTCAAGTGGGCCAATAGCTAGTGAGACACCATTTCCCGAAGCACTAGATGAGCCCCCGGCTGTGAAAAGAAGACAAAAGCACAATATGGACATTCTTGAGGTCTTCCGACAAGTGAAGGTCAACATTCCTCTCTTGGATGCAATCAAACAAATTCCATCATATGGCAAGTGTCTCAAATACCTATGCACTGTGAAAAGAAGGTCAACAAGGAGGATTCCAAAGAAGGTGAGATTGACTGAACAAGTGAGCTCCATCATACAACACTCACTTCCCGTGAAGAGAAAGGACCCAGGAGCCCCACTCATACCTAGTTACATAGGGGGATATCGCATAGACAAGTCCTTACTTGATTTGGGATCTAGTGTGAATTTGATGCCATATCATGTCTATGTTGAGCTGGGCTTAGGCAAGTTGAAGTCGGCACATTGCACTCTCCAGTTGGTGGATAGATCTATAAAAGTGCCTAGAGGTAGAGTGGATGATATCTTGGTGATGATAGACAAAGCAAACGGTGTGGTGTTCCTGGCAGATTTCATTATACTTGATATGGAGTCGTAGGATAGGAAGATTCCCATCATCTTGGGGAGGTCGTTCTTATCTATAGCTGATGCCGACATTCATGTACGTAGTGGCACTATGACAATCTCATTTATGGATAGGAAGATCAAAATCAATATGTACAAGACCCCAACCTGGCGACTCTGAGATAGGGATATTGGACATGATCGCTTCACAAGTCCAATGGGCATTTGAGAGAAGGACACCAAGGTGAAGAAATTGGTGATGATTGTTTTGATGAAAGAGATGAGGAACCAATGTTGAGTACCATTGAAGGATGCATGTTTTGCAAGAGTGGACACTTAAGAATTCCAAATGGGTGAATTTGGAAGAATCATCAAGAAGCCCAGCTGAAGGCAAGAAACTCAGCGCTTGCGGGAGGAAACCCACCTATGATTGGGGATTTTTTACCCAACCTCACATTTTTGGTACTTTTGCTTTATTTTACACAAACACATATGCACTCTTGTGCTTGATAATTTTCTTTTGAGTTTTGATGATGAGGCAGGTGCTAGACAATATAGAGAGAGGGTATAGAAGTAGGTCATGGTCTTTAAATCAAATATGTGGCCGAATAACAAATAAAAGTGAAATTCAAGTTCTTGAAGTGAGAAAACTGAAGGATCACCCTCACCATGGCCATGGAGTTCGACCACCATCGTGGCACATGTGGCCAAGCACGACTGTGGCACACAGCCAAGGCCATGGGAATTATTGCATCAAGTTGGCTGAAGTTACCAGGTTTTTAGAAGATTGGCCATGACCATGGCCACACGCCACGGTCGTGTTGAACAGGAGTGGCCACGACCGTGGTGATTGACTACGACCGTGGCGAGGGTCGACCACCAGCTACAACAGGGTGACCTACATTCTGACGCTCCATACCAGCCATGATCTTCACCCTACTATCCCTAAGCTCTAGTTTCATGTTGAGGACATCATGATTCAAAATTTTGGGGTGGTAGGACGGTATGCACCACCTATCCCATTCTCTCATTTTGATTACTTGTCTAACATGATCTTGGTTTGCTTTTGATCTATCTAGTGTGGATTTTCTTCACTGCTTTGCATCCTTGCATGCCATGTAGTATACATTCCAGCCATTTTTGCGTAATTTTTCAAAAATTTTGCTCTTTTTGCCATGCGTTGTATATCATGTAGATTTTTGGTAATTCTTGCATGTTATATCTAGTATTTTCTTATTTACTACTTTAAGTTCAATAATATAGGCTTAGATGTTATTGGAGGCAGCGTGGCACCATTTTGGCCAATTTTGCCCAAATTTGAGATTTCTTGTCTAAAAAGTGTGTTTTGACCCAATCTCTACTGTTTTGAGTAAAAATGATGACCTTTGACAAATGCAAGTGAATTATCATTGTTTGTTTCTAAGTGGTATCAATGTTTGACTTTTTACATGTGCATCACCTCTCTTATGATTGTGATTGAATTGGTTGAATTGTGAAGTCGAGCAATCTTTGAACGCTTAGTGTTTATGGAATCACTTGATTGATATATCAATTTCATCTTGTTCATTCATGTGGTGTGATATCTAGGATGAAGTATTGGATTAATTTTCATGCAGGATGTCTTATGTGGAAAATCATACCAATGACCCCTCTTTGATCTGACTCTTCTTCCACCATCTTCATACCCCTCCGCCTCATAAAAAGATGCCCTAGCGCACATAATCAGCCTTGGCCACCTCCATAAGTTTGGGGTGGCCATATCTTTACCCCCTCACTTCACTCTATCCACCATATGCCCTATCTACACCAAGGGCAAGAAAAAAAGAAAAAAAAAGAAAAGAAAAAAAAAATAAAAGGATGCTCCTATTTAAGAGCATTCAAATAAAGAAAAGATGAGTGTGTAAAAACACTCCAAAAATGTTTCCGAAACCCTTTCTTCCATTTTCATACCCATTGAGCTAAGAAGCATCAAAGTTAGCTCATTTTTTCCTTTTTAGCAGCCACGTGGGTCATTTGGTGTGATTTGAACTATAAGATTGAATGCATGAATGTGAAACAACACTCCTAGTCATTCTTGATTAACGCCACCATGAAACAGTTTACCCAGAACTTTATGCAAGAAATATGGATAACTTGTGTATTTTATGCTCTATATTTGAAGTTCATATGCTTTGTGCTCTTTTCATGATTGGTTTGTGAAAGCAGGAGAGGAGAGAGATGAAATGCATGCACTTAGTCATCTTTGATCCCATTCAGCGATAATCATCTTTTACATTGCATTTGTCACGTCTTGACTGTGAAAAGTTTGTAGAGAGATTGAGTTGGAGCATACTTGAGGACAAGTATGTTTCAAGTTTGGGGTGGTGATTAAGCCCTATTTTAGGGCTTTATCTTGTGTCATTTTGTATTTCATCCACATCTATACTTGTTAGATTACATGTTATTTCTCCCAATATGCTTATTTATATCAAATGCACTTATGGAGGCTTTTTGCATGTTTTATAGGTACTTTGTCCACTACTTGATGGCATGGAATGAGGATGGTCCAATCTAGGGTTTCCTCAGGCTTGGAGGAGCCCAAAATGAGGCCAAAACCACTTCCAACCTACCCCAAGTGGTCAAAGAAAGTTTTTAAGCAATACCCTCCATGGATAGTCAATTTCAAAGCTCAAGTGAATGGGAGAGACACCACCACGACTGTGGTACCCTACCACGGTGATGGTGGACATGCCCTAAGAACCAAAAATCACTAAAACTTCCAGAAATTGATGAAAATGGCCAAAACGGTCGTGGTGACCAACATGCCCGTGGCCATAGATCCTCACCACGACTGTGGTGATCCCCCATGGTCGTGGCCATCCATGTACATATCCCTGTGATCTCCACATTTTAATTTCCATGACCGTGCCCATTCACCACAGCTGTGGTCTACCCTACCCACCACGACCGTG